>JABUQX010022434.1:10000-17500 GCA_015478945.1 Trachelipus rathkii | reverse complement strand
TTTTCAGTATAGACTGAATGAGGGCAACTTTTCTACCAAGAATGGAAGGTCGAAGTTGAAAGACAGAGAGAATAGCAGGAGAAATTACCAGAGATGTGGCCGAAGACGTTGTTGAGGAATACGGGATACATACCAATATATTATTATATATATAT
The DNA here is from genome assembly GCA_015478945.1 of Trachelipus rathkii. NCBI lineage: Eukaryota > Metazoa > Arthropoda > Malacostraca > Isopoda > Trachelipodidae > Trachelipus > Trachelipus rathkii. Next base: position 17,345 of record JABUQX010022434.1, on the reverse strand, counting down.
ATAATATATATATTTATAATTATACTATAGATTATATTATATATATATTATTTTATGATAGAATAATTTATATTTTTAATAATATATATTAATTATATTATATATACCATATATATTATTATTTTATATATATTTATTTTTATATAATTATTATATGTTATATTTATATTATTATAATATATTATATATTTTTATATTATTATAATAAATATATTATTATAATAATAAATTGATATAATAATAATTATTAATTTATAATTATTATAATACTATATATATAATATATATATATTATTATATAATATATATATATATTATATAGATATTATGATTATATATATATTATTATATATATATACTATATATATATATTTATATATTTATATATATAATATATATATTATTATATATATATATATATATTTATATATATAGCTATTATATATATTACTTATATATATTATAATTATATATATTAATTAATATATATTTATATTATAATACTATATAATTTATAAATATATATATATATAATTATATATATATTATATATTATTATATATTTATATATGTTATATATATATATATTTTATATATATATATATATACATAATATATATATATAGATCTAATTAGTATTAATATATATTAATATTACATACTATAATATCTTAACATTAATATTATATATTATTATATATATATATAATATATTATAATATTATTATATAGTATATTATATTATATATTATATATTTATAATATTATTATAGTTAATATTAGATATATATATACATATTATATAATTATTATTATTATATATATTAAATATATATTTATATATAGATGTATATGTATATACATAAACATGGGTAAGCTATTAATTATATTTTTATAATTATATATATTATATATATAAATATAATTATATAATATATTATATATATAATATACTATATTATATTATATAATATATATATATATATATATGTATGTAGATGATTTATATAATATATATACTATATAATATAATATATATATATATATATATTTATAATATATATATTATATATATATATTTTATAATATCTATATATATACAATAAAATAGTTATTATATTTTATATATTATAATAATATATATATATTATATATTATATATATTATATTTAATTTTATATATATTATTATATATATATATTTTAATATTATATTATTATATATATATATTAATATATATATATATATATATATACGGTATATATTATTTAATTATTTTTATATTATATTATTTATTTATAGATTATATATATTTTATTAATATAATATTTATTAAGATATATAATACATATATATATTTTATTATATATAAATATATATTATATTAAATAGATATATATATATTATATATATATGTATTATATAATATATATATATATAATTATTTTATATTATATATTATAATATAAATTATTTATTATATATGTATATATATTATATTGTAATATATTATATATATATATATATATATATATATGCAAGATATATTTGTTCGTTTTATTAATATAAAACACACTCTCTAATAGATATTATAATAATTTTTTTATATATTTTAATATATAATAAATAATTAATAATATATATTAATGATATTATATATATTATATATTATATTTTTATAATATATTTTATATTGTTTATAATTATATATATATTATATATATAAAATATATATATATATATATTATATATATGAAATATAATTATTATAGAAATTATATATAAGTATTATAATTTATTTTATATATTTTATATTATTATATATGTATATATATATAATATTTATATATATATATATATATTATATATATATATATAATATATTAATTAATTTACATATATATATATTATATATTATATATATATTATATAATATTATAATTTTATATATATATTATATTATTATATATATATATATATATATATATATTTATATAGTGGTGTGTGTGGTATATATATATATTTTGCATATTATATTATATGGATAGATAATAAGTCCAGTAATAGAAATATATTTTAAGAAAATAAAGAAATAGAGAATAGGAAACGAGTCATCTGAGAATATAAAGGAAAATTACGCTACAATTTGGCAAGCTATAAATAAGGTGCAAAAGAACGATGAAATATAATTGCAAATAGAGAAGAAAATTTTTTAGCCAATTTTAAGTAAATGAAAAAGAAAAAAACATTCGAATTTTATGGAAAATTAATTGAAAAAGGAAACATATGAAAAAAAAGAATGCTTTGGAAACATTTTTATTTGTTTGATGATGAAGGTTATGTTCAATTCAAAAGTTATTCAGAATGCATTTCTTTTTTAGGTAGACATAAGCTATTATCTTTTAGGAATATATTTTTTTGTATATAAATTGATTCAAAGATTTGTATGTAGATTGATTCATATTAATCGATAGGCACTGGATTTTTTTCTTTTTTTAAGGGAAGCATTAATTTAGAAGAGATTTTTATTTTCTACTTTACTTTTTTTATAAACGATAAACTGTATTCTTATAAATATAATAAATGGGGATAATTATTAGTATTAATACTAATGTTATCAACTTCTCAAATCTAAATGTCCGTCGGAAATTCATGGAATTCTGTAGACGAGATATTTTTAAGTACTAATTTAATTAAAAAATCATACTTAAGGGAAACCCATCTAATAGAGTAATATGAATTAGAGAGAATATGAAAATAGTATGTAATTTTACTGTTATATTGAAATAGTATTTTTTTCTAGAACCTAAGAAAATTACGTACCAATTACGTTAAATAAAACTTTAGAGACTACCTATCAAAGTTAATTTAGAGAACTTACATATTAAAATAGTAACCAAAACCATGAATGAAATTTTATCTAGATCTTAGAATCTATAAAGCAAACAAAGAAAAACAATTGAATAATTCAGTAGATTTAATTGTTGTATTTATCTCTTAAGTGTCATAAAATTAAAAACTGAAAAGAAATACTTTTATTATAATCGAGCGCTAAAATTGAATAGCTAGTTTGTAAAAAAAATAAAAAATTTTATAAACAGAAATAATAAATTTCCTCAAAATCAAACACTAGAGGAAATGCCTAAATTGGTTAAAAAATAGTTAAGAATTTAAAGTTTTAATAAAAATTTAACAAAGTGTATGTAAACATAGTAGTTATCTCATAATTTTTAAAAATATTCAAATTTAAAAATTTGAATCTATCATAATAATAGGTTGTTAACTTTTAAAAACAAATGCAAAATTACAAAAATTTTAAACTTAATTAAATAATAGCGAAATCAATGAGTTTAGACATAGATATAGTATCTCATAAATATCATAAATTTAGCACTAAATAAAATATTTAAATATTGAAAAAACAAATAAATGCAAAGGATTTAAACATAGTAGATATTTTTTAAGTGTCTTCAATATTAAATAGTAAAAGAAAAGAAAGACCATTTAAAAAACATAATTAAAGTATTTGAAAAAAATAAATAAAAAGAATGTTAAAATGTAATAATTATCTCTTTAATGCAGTATATGACCAATTTATTTTAAAACAGTTAAAAATTTTACCAAATTGAGTAAATACAGTGGATTAACTTAAATATCCTGAAAATTAAAGACTTACAAAAATAGTGAAAATATTGAAAAGTTTGAAAAGATAAAAAAACTAACATAAAATGGCTAATTTATAAGGTGGAATATAAAAATATTTACGTTCAAAGATATTTAAAACTTAAATAAAATATTAAACTGTTTGAATAACAAAAATAAAAAAATTAGAAGATTTAACCGAATTATATGATAAACCACAGTAATATAATAAATCTTTAAAACGTCCAAAAGATAAACGTTAAATAAAAATGAATAAATTTTTATAACTAGTTTAAAAACTTGAAAAGAAATTGAAAATTTTAAAAAGTTAAATAAATATAACAGATTGAGATAGAGTATTCTCTTTCATATGTTCTAAAAATTAGGCTTATATAAAATGCCAGAAATATTATAAATATCTAAAAAAATTGAAAAAAAAAAATATAGAAAAAAATTATGAAACAAGCAAAACTGATAAAATGCAATACTCTAATTTACTAGAATTCTAATATAAATTGAAATAATGAAAAAATATAGAACATAACTTTATAAATTGCATTTAATGAAGTTAAATCCAATTTATTTATTTCATCTTTTAAATGTTCCAAAAAACTAAACAATTAAAAAAACTAATTTATTAATAAACTAGTTAAAATTGAAAAAGAAACTGAAGAAAATTAAAAAAAAAATTGCAAAATTAAAATTAGAAATTTCTAATTATAATAGCAACCCTTAATATCCTAAAAATAAAATAACACTAATGAAACATGTCAATTTATTGTTATACATATTACTAGGAATAAATATAATTTGTTTTTTGTATTGGTTTTACTAATTAATTAAAAAGTAGAGAAATTTAAATAGATAGATCCAATTTTATACATCTAATGTAATAATAAATAAACAACTAGAAGACAATAGTATAAACAAAAATAAAAATAAAAATATAAGAAACAAAAATAAGTAAAAAATTTTTAATACAAAAAAATTAAAATTAATAGAAATATATGAAAAATAAAAGTTAAAAAGTATTGAATAGACTAGAAAGAGAAAGAATTTGAAAATGAAATATAGAATAATATTTAATAATATATTATTATTTATTATGTATAATATAATTAAAATTATATTCAATAAATTAAAAGAAATAATAAAAATATAAAAAAAAATATTGGACATAATAATAAAGGAAAAATAAAAAGAATATAATATAAAAAATAGAAAAAAATAATAATATAAAAATAAAATAAAAAATAAAATAATATAATAAAATAAAATAAACATAAATAAATAAATATAATGTAAAATAAAACATAAATAATATAAAATAAAAAAATAAAATAAAAATAATAAATCACATACATATAAATCAATAATAATAAAAATAAGGATTTAAAAATTATTGTAACAATAAATAAAAAAATATAAACAAAGAACAGAACACATGTTAATAAATAAAATGAAAAAAAAAAAAAAAATAAAAAAAAAATAAAAAAAATAAAATTAAAATAAATATATCACAAAAAAATAAATATATATAAAAAATAGAATAAAAATAAGAATAAATAATAATGATATGAAAATAAAAATGATAAAATATATAAATAATAATAATAATACTATAAAATAATAAATAATAATAAACAAAAATAAAAATAATAACAAAAAATAAATAATAAATAATACATATCGAATAATAAATAAAATTATATAATATAATAATAATAATTATATATATAATAAAAATAATTGTTAAATAATTACATATATATATTAAAATTTTAATATATACTACTATATACTATACTATACTTACTATATACTATTTATATATACTACTGATACATACTATAACTAACTAAAAATTATATAATAATTCATAATAATAATTTATAATATTTAAAATATAATATCTAAGATAATAATTAATATCTATACATTATAATTAAATAATATAATATCTATATAATAATAAAATTATATATATAATATAATATATATACAATAATCATAAAATATACTAGAATATAATAGATTTAATATATATAATATTAAATTAATTATATATATAATATATATAGTATATAAATAATATAATAATTAATAATAATTTATAATAAATAATAAAAATAATAATAATAATATAATTAATAATAAAATATTATATTATGATAAGTAGAAATATAATATATATAATATAATATATAAATAATAATAAAATAATAGAATAATATAATAATTGATAATAATAATAATTAATAATAATAATAATAATAATAATAATAATTAATAATAATATATAACAATAATAGATAATAATAATATAATAATAATAATAAATAATAAAATAATAATATAATATAATAATAATAATAATAATAATAATAATAATATAATAATAATAATAATCTTATTATTATATATTATATTCTTATTTATCTATTATTAGATTATATATAATTATTATATATTTTTATTAATTATTATATTATTATTATTATTATTAGTGTTATTATTATTATTATCGATTATTATTTAATTATTATTATTATTATTATCTTATTATTATTTATATATATTATATGATTATGATTATGAATATTATATTATTATTATATTGATTATTATTATTTATTATTATTTATTTTTATTTATTATTATTATTATTATTATTATTATTTATTAATTACATAACATTAAAGTTAAAATGGACATTTTGATTATATTAAAGTTAACAGTCAGAATATTTAGGTTAACACTAACTTAACATTGGAGTTCAACTTCTTATATATTATTATTATATATATTATTATTATTCGTTATTATTTATTATTATTATTATATTATTTATTTATATTATTATATTATTATTTTTTATTATTAGTTTTATTTATTATTATTAAAGTATTTTTTAATTATTATTACTAATATAAGTAACAATAAGTTCGAAATAATATCTTTTAATTGTCTATTATTATTATTTATTATTATTATATATTATTTATTATATTATTATTATTATTATATTATTATTATTTTTATTGATTATTATTATTATTATTATGATATGATTATTATTTTAATTATTATAATTATTTATTATTGTTATCATTTATTCAAGATTAGCACGAGATCGTTCAAAAAAGAAAATCATGTGTAGATAATACAACAAGATTCAGTTATTATGATTATTATTATTATTATTATTATTATTATTATTATTATTATTATTATTATTATTATTATTATTATTATTATTATTATTATTATTATTATTATTATTATTATTATTATTATTATTATTACTCAAAAACCATATATCCTATTCTTAGATTCTTTTACAACATATTAATTATAATATTACAATAGTTATTTACCCCTTTAATATCATGAATCCTTAGTAACTTATTAAGTTATTATTCATTGAGCTTTTCTTTAAGTCTCTCTAATTATTACCTGTTTGGAGACGTCCCTCAAATCATCTCGGGCAAATTGCAGTAAAATTAAGATTAATGAATAATATTCATCATCGCATGAAAATTATAATTGTCGATTTGACACTATAATAAATTTCAAAGCCTGTGATAAATTATTGTAAGCTGATGATAATAATAATAATGATAATAATAATAATATAATAATAATAATAAAATAATAATAATAATAATATAATAATAATAATTATAATAATAATAATAATAAT
>JABUQX010022434.1:0-2500 GCA_015478945.1 Trachelipus rathkii | reverse complement strand
CATTATATAATATATATATATATCATTTATTAATAATTAATATATGAATTATATAATAATAATATATACTATAATATATATTATAATTATGTAAATATATTAATATATCTTATTTATAGATAAAATATAAATATAGTAATTATATATGAATAGTTATATATATATATTACTTAATATATATATATATATATTATATATTTAAATTATATATATAGGAAAACAGAACGTCTTTCTAACAATATTTAGAGGAGTTGTTAGTTAGGTACTATTACATAAGTTATTAAATTTATAGATTATGATTTTGATGAAAAATATTATAAACAAAATATTCTTTTATTAAAATAAATATGAAAGTAAATTAAGTCTTTAACAAATATTTTTCTGATGTCTTTAATCATTGAGAACCTCTATTTAAGGTTAGGCTATAATATTTGAAGTGTTTGGGATGTGTTATATTATCTAAATGGTGGATGTGCGATGAAAATTATCACTCAAATAGAGATAATTATATTAAAAGTTTACAAAGCTTTTTCATTTGCGCGATCGTATAGAATGTAAACGGAAAGTAGCTCATGCAGATCTATAGATCGCTTTTGATTAGTCAGTGTGTATTCGCACGCGCACGAGGGTCTCAATACGTCTGTCCATGCCATCAGCTCTCCGTAGAAGTGCGCATATTGTAGTATGGCGCGAGCACTTTCGCTGCAGAAAGACCATATTTTTTTGAGTGTGATGTCTCAGCTGTATTAGTAGGTTCTATCTCTTTGTATATGCCATTTAGTCGTGTCATTTATATGTGCTGGAGTCAGAATGGAGGGAGATAGAAGGATAAATTTGTACTTGTTAGGTGGTGTTATTGAAGATGTTAGGAAATAATTATAGTAGCGGAAAAGTGTTAAAAGAAGTAAAATAGCACCTTTATTAATTATACATTATGAGGCTGTTTCGAATTATATATAGTTAAGTGAGTTAGGGATATAATCAAAATGTGTGAGGTCGCGACTGGGAATTAATGGACGGAAAGATATATGTGTTTGTATGTAGGTTAATAGAGGGGAATTTTATGTTGCATAACAATCATGTCTCTCAATATATATTCTTCCCTCGAGGTCGGATTTGTGAGCGTGTGGTTTTGTTGAAGAGCATATAGGGTTAAAGTATATAATGATTTATCTCTTAGATATCATAGATTCCGTTATTAAGTTTATTATTTCTCGTATAAGTGAATTAACGATGATCTAAAAATATATATATATATAGATGAGATAGTTGGAGGTAGATGGTCTCAGGGTAATATATTTTGTTAGTTAGTATTGTGGTGGTGATAAAGATGGTGGAACTTTGATTGGTGATGTGTAGCGTTCGCTCTATAGTCCTATTTAATTATGATTATGAAGGGTAAAGAATATTGTTAATATTACGAATGAGAGGATGTGAAAAAAGGTGGTGGCTTGTATGATAAGAGTTGGTTGAACGGTTGTATATGATTGAGGAGTTCACTGGAATCTCGTATAGTCAGAGTGTGGTGTTGTATTGAGGGATGATAGATGAGGAGCTGGATGTAGAGAATGTGTAAGCGCGGGTATGGGTGTAGGTGATTTAAGTAGATTTGTGCTGCGTGAGAGCTCTAAGTGTAGCTCTGTCGCTCCTACTCCGTTAGTGAGTGGAGTTAGTTATGTAGCTGTATACTAGTGAGGAAATGTCAATATGTGTTGTTTTGATGGTTTTGATATAGTATTTGATGTTATACATCAATTTTTATTATTGGTGCATAGGGAATAATTTTGTATACAGGCTGGAAAATCAGGTTGAGTATGTTGTTTCTTAGTTTGAATAGTTAGTGTTAAGGGTATTATTAATAGTTCGATGTTATATAGGCGGTGTTGTTAAATAGTAGTTGTTTATTATGAGTTAGGTAAAAAATGAATATCTAATGTGTGTATATGGCGAGAAAATGTTTAATTGATGGTGACAGCAAATGCTTTTAGTGTGTAGAATTTGTGAGGAAGATGTGAGTGAAGGTGTAGTAGTTTTGTGGTTTTTATTGTTATGTAGGTGTGGTGTGTTATTGATTATTATTTTAGTAAATTATTTTATGTATATAGGGAAGTAATGTATTATAGAATATGGCGGATAGTTATTTGGTAGAGCTTTATGGATGCATTTTAATGTTAATGGATTTAATTGAAGGTGATAAGTGAGAGATTAAATATTGGAAGTGGTGAATAGATTTATAATATTGTTTATTATTAATTAATTGTTAGGAGAGGAGGAGAGAGCAAATGGGCTTCATGATGAGGTAAGATTATTGAAAATGTAATGGAGATAACTACCCATTTTATTAACATTAACTATCAAGGAGTGGGTAAGAAGTACCAGTGAATGCTATAATATAGTTGAGGTATAGAGGAGGTATATATAGTTGGTAAGGATAAGGTATTATATATATAGGTGAGTATATAGGGTTATATATATTGAGATTATGAAATATTAAATATAA
>JABUQX010022433.1:12500-47253 GCA_015478945.1 Trachelipus rathkii | reverse complement strand
ATGAATCCTACGGCAGGACGAAAAAGCAGCTGATTGAATTGGACGATTTGAAAGTTGAATAAAGACAGTCAAATTATAAAAGGAAGGATGATAGTTTCAGAGGGACTGTGAGAAGAGACGCAGATATAGTCACTATAAATAAGTAAAGAGTAATAAGGGTGGGAAACACTAGTTAGGGATGTACGAGGAAAATTAAACAAATACAAAATTACTCTTCACTTGGTCGTACATGTAGAGGTAAGAATTTTTATTGGCTGGTAATTTTTTTGATGGGAAAGATTGCTGTCAGAGTGAATGAAAATTTGATGTGTAAGAAAGAATGAGAATGCTTTATAGGAATAAGGTAAAGAGGATGTGAGGTACAAATTTTTAATTGAAACAATGATAAGGAATAGAGGAGAGAATAAATTGTATTAAGGATTTTTATGGTTATACAATAAGAAATATGATAAGACAATTAATTGGGAGCTCTTGGAGGGTGTATGAAATATGGGAGTTGTGTAGGTTTCTTAAACATTGGAATAATGTATGTAAAATATTGAAGGTGATGTAGGGAATAATGGTGTCAAAGATGATTGGATTAAAATATAATAGCGGAGTGAAGAAAGGATGTGCTTGTCTTTTTGGTATAGTCATTTGTTATGTGATCGGTGTCATGAAAGAGTTAGAAGGTGAGGTAGACAGGTGATAGAGTGATATAAGAACTTGATGGAGATGTAAGAGGATGGAGGGGGATAGCCCTACCTCATTTTTCGCGATATTTTAATTATACTAAATCAAAAAAAAAAAAAACAAAAAAACAAAAAAAAAGATTATAATAAAAATCATATCATCTCCCCCACCTCTTCAAGTAATAACTACATTCAATTGGGGAGGTGATATTGTCGCTCGCTTATGGTAAGTTTTTTTAAGAGTTAATAATTGTATATGTTTAAATTTGGAGGACTGGCTAACCATTCCCTCTTAGTCTTTTTTACCTTAAGTTTTTAACTTTTAAACCTTTTTCTTTTAAGCTTTACTTTTATATATATATTTATATTATATATCCTATTATATATATATATATATTCTATTTATTTTTATATTATTTATTATTTTTTATATTTTCTTTTTATTATAAATATTTTATATATATTATATATTTATATTTATATTATTATTATATATATTTATATATATATTATATTATATACTATTAAATACTATATTTATTTTATCGCTATTATATAATATTCTTAATAATATATATATGTTATATTATATATATATTTTTGTTTATATTTTATATTTTTTCATATTTATAATATTTTATATTTTTTATTTATATTATTGTTTTTTATATTATATTTTTATATTTATATCTATTAAAAAATACTTTTATATTTAATTAATATACAAAAATATACCAAACAAAATTACATAATGAAAAACAAATATATAATTTATGCGGTAGTTATTTGTGTAGTGAATTAAGAGAGTTTGAGAGGAATGGTTGAGGGATTGTCAGGGTGTGTAAAAGGGAGTGGATTTAAAAGTAAGGTAGATAGGAGTAGCTAAATCAATTATTTTGTTGTAGCACAGTCTCGTTGTGAGTTATGTTAGATGGTGAGCAGCTGGAACAAGTGTTCTGATTTTATTTAGGATATATTGTTGGATGAAAAGGACGGATGATGCAGAGTGTTATTAGAAAGTTGTGAATGGGAGGTGACGGGTGCAAGTTAAACCTTGGTGGATGTTAAGGGACTAAGTCTGACGTGCGCTAGGGTCTTTATGAGGGTATGTTGTTACCTGCGTTTACGTATGGAAGTGAAACTATGGTCTGGAATAAAGTATAGATCAAAGGTGCCATGTGCTCAGATGACCAATCTTAGGGACCGTGTTAGGTTGTGACAAATTTGATAAAATGAGTAGAATTAGATTAGACAGAGGTTGTGTGGTGTGTAAGAGGGTAAATGAGGATATAAATGAATAGTATGTGAGATGTTTGGTTCATATGGAAAGGATGGATGATAGTCGATTTGGTTAAGCAAATGTTATAGTGTTGGGGGGGGATGAGTGTGTTGGATCGCGTCGGGAGATCCGAAGAAAAAATGGATGCTGGAGGGAGTGGGAATCGCTGCTGTTGCATTGCGAGAAAAAATGTGCTAATAGGAGTAAATGAGCGGGTTTGTGAGGGGGTTAGTTGTTGGGCCCACTGGGCAGGGATGAACCACCACATGATCGAGATGCCTGTGAGGGTCCGCTCCGGCTCGTGAAGGCTTGAGGGTGATTTTCTGACCTGCGACGAGTTTCTCACTATAGTATAAAGGGGGCGGTTAAGTTGATTGCGTCATATTCTTTCTACTTTCTGTTTCCGGTGCATGGTACCACCTTGCCCGTCTTGGGGAAAGAAGGTGGCCATGATATTTTATATATATATTATATATTATATATATATATATATAATAAATATATATATATATTATTTATAATATATAATATATTATATATATATATATATAATATCTATTTATATATATATTATCAGATGTTTATATAGAGAAAGAAAGAGGAACTATAATAATTTATATATAAAAAAATTTCTTTTTCCATTTTTTTATAAATATATTATAATATAAGAATAATTATTACTTAATATATATTATACAGATTTTCTATCCGTTATATATATTATATATATTTCCATATACTGTATATATAATATTTTTGTATCAATTATAATATATATTCTATATTATATTTTACTATTTAATATTATAATATTTATATTATATATAGTATTATATATTATATATATATATGATTAATTATATATATATATATCTAATTTATTATATATTATTAAAATGTTATTTAATCTTATTATATATATATATATAATATTTTTATATATTTTATTTTTATAATTTTATATATATATTAATATATTATGATTTATTTTTATATAATTCATTTATATATATTTAATACATATAAACTTATTATATTTACTATTATATGGCTATTTGCCATTTAATTGTTTTATATAATTTTTATTGCTATTATATATATTACATAATTCATATTATTATTTAATTTATATATATTATTATTTATTATTATATTATTATAATATTTATTTTTATATATTTTTATTATCATATATATAAGTATATATTATATTATATTAATATTAGTATGTGTAGCGGTATTCTGCATTCACTATATGATCAGGATATTCAGCATCTCATTATATTTCTCTTCCGCAGCCGCTTAATATTCGTGTTCCGGCATAAATGTTGCGGAATTATGTGGACTCGATATTTCATTTTTTAAATTTATGATGATTAAAGTTCTCTCTCACTTTTTCTAGTACGCAAGATGTTCGTATCTCCGTGTATTAAAATATTTTATAAGTCCAGTAGTTTATATTACTATGTATTTGTGTAGGGTGCTGGCATCTCGCGACCGCCTTCCTCCTCCTCCTTGCGCTCTCGCAATCAAACACCAAAGGTTGAAGCCTGACAGGTTGTAAGATGGTGCGATTTAGTTATTTGTTTATCTTCTTCATATAGTGCGCAGTATTGATTAGAGATTTATTAACTTTGGTTTAGCGCTCTGTGTAAAAATTTTCTCTCGTTCTGTCTCCTTATGTGTGGCATGTGCCGTATACAGTTTTTTGACTCTGATCTCGGCTTGAGTTATATAAGCGTAGTGCTATATATCTGATCAAAGTATAAGATAGGATTCTATCAAGTATGATAACGATATAATTATCTGCTGGAGTTAGTAATTAAATTTCAAGTTTGCTTAACTCTGATGATTACATAATGCGCAATAGCAATTTTTACTAGTAGTTTATCCTTAGAATATCATACCAATTTATTGACCACGTGTTTTACTAAGGTGATATATTTTATATTTAGTATTGCCTATTTGTTGAAGATGTGCTAATAGCAGAATTTTTCCAGCCACTAAAAGAAAAGATTACAAAATAATGACTAATCATATTTCCTTTATGTAGTCTGTTATCTATATGTACTAATCCTAATTGCTATAATCATTAATATTTTATGCTTTCTGGTAGTCTCTCTCTCTCGATTGATAATTCTTGCTCATAGTATATAGTGTCAAAGATCTCTATGATCCTATTGTATCGAAGTGAATTATCAATAGTCTCCTCATATAATCTCTTGATCGAGTAAATGATCCATGGTTGATGCGAGATAATTGATATAGAGTTCAATCTTGCATGATATCGTCGTAGTGGGTAAGCTTACTTTGTCATGTTTCTTCATACAGTGGTAGCTAGTGACGCGTCTTTTCGAGTGTGTAAGATAGCTTCACATTTTAAGGAAGACAAAGACAAGAATCTCCTTGAAGGGTTCTAGATATGACTTTTATGATTTATTTGATATTATAATTTGTAAGATTATTATTTAATATTAAGTCATATTATATATTTATATATAAACCTTTTTTTCCAAATGGGTGAGCTGGGTAAAGATTATTTTTGGTGGGGTGCAAAAGTAGTTTGAGGTGTCACGTCTCGGCATATCGTAGTAGCACGGGGATTATATATTTATTATATTATATATTATTTATTATCATATATATATTATATAATATTATTTATATATTACTTATTTATTATTATATATTATATATCTCTTTTTTTAATCTATATAGTTTACCTATAATAAATATTTATTTGGATATAGGACGTCGTACTCGGTAAAATTTGGACTATATATTTCGATGAGGTGAGTGGCATAAAGGCTTCGTAATACTGTTTTCTATCGCTTACTCGCAAATTCGCGCCATGCATCTGCGTGTAGTAGATTATTTTTCTTCTATTCCGCTACTCCGTCCTAATCTTTCCGCTGATATAGTGTGAAAATAATATCTATATTCGCTACACTTCTTAATTTATATATATTATATATTTATATAATTATATTATTTATTAATTTTATTATATATATTATATTAATATATTTATTTTTTTTTATATATTTTTATATATTATTTTTTATATATATTTATATATATATATATATATATCTATTGATATTACATAAGTGTTGTTCTAATATTCGAATTATATTAATATTTAATAAAAGTGATCGATATATCATTAATGTATAGATATTAAGTTAGCTCGTTACTATATTTGTATTTATTTTGCTGACGTTTCTGTCTTATCGTCTTGCTATTTAATGGTTATTACTTTGGTATTGTTACGTCTTGTTTTATTTTTTTTTTATTGGCCAATTCCTCACACTTCCATTTCAAGACTGAAGAGTCATTCATAATATTATTTTTAAATATTTATTGTGAGTGGAGTACCGTCTCGATACGAGATTGATTAATAACATAACTTTATTACTTGGTTGTAGTAAAATACTTTTATGTTTTCTTTGTATGAGTTTATAGTCATGTAATGTGGATACTAATATCTTGGTAAATTATTTCTTGTATATAAGTATCTACTCACAAATAAACATTTGACATTTTTCATCTAAGACTTAACTCATATACTGGTTTGATTATTTGATATATTTATTTTTATAGTATACTCGATAAAGGTAGTTAGGGTTTTAATTAATAACATTCGATTATTATGTGTGTATTGGTGTTAGTGTAAACATCCTCTAAGCCTTTATCTTTTGTCTTTATAAGGATTTAACGCAAGATCCGGAATTTTTCTCATTATATCTCTTTTTCTCTGGTGATATTCTCGATGTGGATCTGCTGCAATATATAAAGTGTTATTACCTCTATACTCTATGTGTGTTAATTGATCTTCAAGTATAAAAGGATCTCTCGAATATTATCTTATTAGATAATCTCTCTAATTATATTGAGATTTAAATTTCGTGTATAGAAAATCATGTCGAATTCTAACCTCTCTCTTAGTCTCGGAATGACGCTGTCTTGTATTAGAGTATCGTTACAGTTCGTCTCTGAGAAGTACTATACTTCAATTGTGTATGATGTAAATAGTAACAATTAATATTGTGTAACTATGCTTTTTATTTTTCTTCATGCATTATAAGATAGTGTAATGCAACCGTTATATCTCCTGGAGAGAGACATTTTTGATTATTTTATGTATCGCGTGTTTAGGTTTTTAGTCGTCAGCAGATCTCATAGTAATACCTCCAATTGCTCTTGGATTCTTGGTGGTGGCTAGAAGAGGGGTCCGATTGAGGTGCATGATGCGTCGTTCTGTGTAAGCCTCTTTTCAGAGTTGCGGCTGTCGCTATGATTGCGTGTCATCTTTTTGTTGTGGCTGCTCGCGGCATGACTCTGTTCTGTTCTAGCTGTCGATAAGTTAGAATCTTGATTACAGTTGTTTTTATTGTATTCGTAGTGTGATGAGATTGTGATCCATTGGTTGTTGTGTTTTTTTTGTTCGATATGTCCTTGGTGTGAGGTCGCGGTGTTGTGCGCGATTGATATGGTCGAGAGTGGAGTCTTTGATGAGCGTCGGCGCGTGATAAGTTTTTGCGCTAGATCATTATCGTTGCGCTTCTTGGCTTGGTGCTGGGACGTTGCGTGATGCGTTTGACAAGATAAATTGTGAGCTCATCTTGGTGAATCTGACGCCGGGCTCTCCAAGATGAGCTTTATATTATGTCTGCTGTGCTATTATTAGTATATTTGATGCGTGGGATCCGCACGAGGATTTTAGAGCGCGCTATATTATTCAGCAAAAAGATACCAAATGTCCTGTTGAGCGATATCTCTCAAATATCTCGTAATTATATACATAGATCAGTGATGTTATGACGTGTGGTTTATAGACGGAGAAATCGCCGCGTAGTTAGGAGGAGTCATAGGTGAATTAGACTAACGTTTACGAGGTGATAGTCGCTGGTTTAGTAGATCGGTACGGATTGAATACATTAATAGGACAATGAGGTGTGTTGTCAGGAAATTGTCAGTGGTGATGTACTGCGTACAATTCTTGCTCGTGTGTTCATAATTTGAGATGACCTGTGGTCGGTGAGTTGTGGTGTGCTATAGACGCTTACCCTGGTTGCGTTGCGGGTTTGCGGTGAGCAAATAAACTTATGTAATAGCGTGATTTGCGATTGGCGGTCCATTTAAATTCGACATAAGTGTGTGGTTGTGAGGTTGATACTTTTACGAAATTTAGCATTTATGACAGTGGATTTGGTTTCACATATGTCTCTAATAAGGTCTATAATTTCTTAATAGAAGGTCTTAGCGGAGAA
Organism: Trachelipus rathkii; assembly: GCA_015478945.1. Classification (NCBI taxonomy): domain Eukaryota; kingdom Metazoa; phylum Arthropoda; class Malacostraca; order Isopoda; family Trachelipodidae; genus Trachelipus; species Trachelipus rathkii. Next base: position 40,030 of record JABUQX010022433.1, on the reverse strand, counting down.
CATATAGCGCAAATAAGCAGCGCGTACTCAAGTCTCATTTAGATGTATATATTGCGAAGAGATAATTAATTGTATCTCAATTGATGGGTATAGAAGATCTTAATTTGTTGATCTCAGAGACAAAGGATGGGAGAGATAATGGTCTTGCTTAGATCGAAAATGACTCTAGTGGGACTTACAGTAGGATCCGATCCTAATTATTTATTTTTAGTATTCGATGGAATGGAGGTTAACTCTGTTAGCTTTGTCTTGCCTATTGGACGCGAGTGTGTGGTATTATAAAGTTCGAATCAATACTATATTTATTATATTCTTTTATTGATCATTTGTCTATAGTGGTAGTGTTGTTTTTTATTAAATTGTAGTTATTTCTTATTCTATGTTGATATGTAGTATTTATATTATATATCTTTTTACTTATTAGTTTATGATTTACATCTTATCTCACGATCTCTCTTAATCTATTATTATTAATATACATACATCAGTTATTTATTTTTTTGTATAGTTTTTTTGTAACTGTATCTATTGTTGATGTATTTATAATTACTTTTATTTATTAAATTTTATTATTATATTTTCGGCTTAATATTATAATCTATACTCAGTGTTTCTATTAGTGTATAGATATTAATATGTTAAGTGATGATATCACTGTAGTGATTATCATTTAATTAATTTTTTTTAATCACATTTACTCTATTGTGGTGAGGATTGTGCCTTTGTGCAGTTTTAGCTCTTCTCTAATGTGGTGTAAGGTGTTTCAATTGCCCACCTTTGACGTGGTCTTATGATAGGAGATTATTCTTCTGGTTATTCTCTCATAACTTAACTGTAGTATCAGGATCATTATGGTAGTGTTTAACCAAATACTTTTCATCTTTTGACTTTTGTATCATTATATATACTGTATTCTATACAATTGAAAATTGGGTGGATTCTTGTGGTGTGGTTCGCTCATTAAAATCTTCATACAAGTTACCTAAAGCTCTCTCATGTCACGATAGGGTGGAACGTATTATCTTGATTAGTAGTTGTAAGTCGAGGTAACTAGGTTTGTCATGATATTCATCTTATTATATTAATATTTTGATTACTAACATTTCTCACACTTGGTTTGTGAAATCTCATCACTATAGTATACTACATTTACTGACTCGTACCTTCACCATATTATTGTCTCTTCAGAGGGTGTAGTAGAAGCATCCCCTATATTGTTATAAAGGGTTTTAGGTGTGTTCTCTCGCTCTTTTTTGATTAATGTGTATTGAGATTTGAATATATGATGCATTAGCACAATAAGTGAATTAGTTAAATTATATAATAGAATTCAAAATTTACTAAAAATTTTGGTAGAGGCTTTTCTTTTATTTGATGTAAATTCGTTATATATTTTCTAATTTGTTTACTTGGTATATTTATTTGGCTCTACTAGGTTTATAATTAATTTATTGATCCTTCATAAAAATTTTTCCAACTATTAATAATTTCAATTTTGAGTGAGTGTTTGTGAATTCAGGAGGTTGGAATGGAATTATGTTACATTCGTAGTGTCGGAGTATGATAATAACGGGCTTTTAATAATCGTCATATATTATTATCGGTTTTTTGATAGTTTTTAAATTGTATGGAGTTCTAGTCTATCATCAATTTGCTATTCCTACGCTGCTCACTTCTTTGCTATGATAAGTAAATAGTTCAGAATGTTGTATTTCATTTTGCTATACTATGTACAATGATGTAAATCACACATTATTATCTTATATCATTGTTGTTCATATTTCTATCTGTCGTATAGTGGATTGGATACGCATAGTTATATTTCCTGTCTCTTTGTGAAAAATATGAAGAAAGCCTTTGGACGTGGTGAAAATCTAAATTAACATCACCCAATGATATTGTATTATGTAGAAGAGTAGAGCTGATGTGCTCTACTCGTATTAGAGTTTGGAAGTCAATAATAAATTATATTGTCTATACCTCAGTAGATGATTAGAGATTAAATTAATCTCTAAAATAGATCGGATTTAGTCTAGATTATGCTAGGTGGCTGCCTTTATCTCTCATTTTTAATTCATTTTTTGTTTTCTATTCAGCTTCTTATATCTACTTACTTATTTTTCTTATTTTTTCAATTTATAAAACTGAAATCATATTGAATTTAATAAATCCTATGCCTATTTATAAATTTTTGCGATTATATATATATATATAGTATACTATATATTATATATATATATATATATTATATATATATATATATTATATTTTATATACTATATATATATTACTATATATATACTATTATATATATTATATATATATTATAATAATATTATATATATTAGTATTATAATATAATATATTTATATATAATATATTATATACTCTTATTAATTTTATTATATATTATTTTATTTTGGATAATTATTATTATATTATTAATAATTAATTATATATAATATTCGTGTAGTGTTTTTTAAAATACGTTTCACTTTCTCATTTGTAACTATTTTTAGTGAGTGACAAATATCTAGTAGTTGCAAGAAATACAAATCTCAACTTATAACGAAATATTAGTGTTAAAACACTCTTTTTTGAAAAATGGAGTTCTTTATTTTTTTTTTTCCTGAATGTTCGACATGTCTATCTTTTCGTTAGTGTATAATAGTCTGCATCTATAAAATCATATAAATATCTCATGTTAGTTGATATATTGGTATATAGACTACGGATTAACTTCGTTGCAGTTGGTTTTACTTGTGTTTTGTTAATCGTAGGCCTTAGATATCTGTTATAATTAAAGCATATTTTTGTATTTGACTGGATATAGTGATACTGTTATATGATTCTCATTTATATATGTGGTAAGATTCCTCGTAACCACAAAACAACTCAACGTAATCTCTCCGATATTCACAGTATGCCCATTCCCTTTATCTTTTCCCTTTTTAATTTCTCACCCTCCATCAATAGTAGTCGATGAGTGGAATAGTAATTGTCGTTCCTTGGAGTGTTGTTGTGCGGTTTTTAGTTGTAAGTAAATTAGGTTTTATGCTTATGGTGCACGGCGTTATGAATATTAGATTAAAATTTGAGTGTGTTTGGTGTTGTAGTTCTTGACAGTTATTTTAATAAAAATATTTATTTTACAAGTATAATTATCTGTATGTGACTTTGATCTATAATTTGGTGTACAAGCTTGTTAAAATTTTTACCGGTTTTCAAATTGTTTCGGAGTTCTTTATTTTATCTTTTGCGCTCCAGCTAGCTGAGCAGTTCACTAGTTTGATTCGTACTTTAGATCAGTTTGCGTAAAATAAAATGTTTTTTAAGTATTTTCTATTTATAGATTGCCTTCTTTGCCACAATTCAATTCTTACAGACAAAAAAGATATGACTGAATTTTGTGTTTTAATTTTTACAGTGATGTTCTGATCACCCCGTCGTAAGTTTGGCGAGGTTTTTAATTTCGTTAAGAGTTTATAGCGAGCGAAAACATAGAAACTTTCACGGGTACGAAATATGTTTTTCTGCTCAGTGTTCGATGATCGTTTTACAACATTGGTGCAAAATCGCTTCACCACCGCTTTAACTCAATTTCTCTCTCTTTATTATAGTATATCGTATCTTATATTACATTATATATCATATATATCATATATATCTATTTGGTATAAATTTATTAAAATTTCAGATAAAAATTATGTGTATATATTATTATATATTATATTATACTATATATACTATAATTTTTACATTTCGGCAGCACAAAATAAAAACTAAGTCCAGTCGATATTTTTTGGGTTACATACATTGATTTGTATATTTATCGACAAGTTATGAATCTTTTATTTGTAACTTAGACCGTGGGATTAAATGCAGCAAAACACAGTTTGATGCTATCTGCTTTTGGACCATTTTTGTATTGATCTAGTGGTCTTATTGCTCTTTGTGCAAAATTTTACTGCTTTTATTCCCCCTTATTTTTTTTTGCTACATTCATGCATTTTTTGTTTTATTATTGATATTTATTATTTGTTTGCTTAAGTTGGTTAATGTTTTGATTGTAATATTTTGCTTTGATTTAAATTTATTTTCATGTTTTGAAAAATATGACAACCTGTTAACACATCGGATCAAGTATTGGTTCACACTGTTCTCGCATTTAGAATCCGGTCTATGCTTAAGTGGAGTTGTCCGAGTAAGTTTAAAATGAATTTAGTAATTTGTTTTCTATAGTTGCCAAAACACGCTAAATCTCTCCTTTTTTTTAGCATGTTTTATTTTGTACAACATGTAACAGTAGCAAAGGTATCAATGTACGTTGATTTTATTAGCAGCGATTGTAGATGTTAACTTTTCAGTGAATATATATATATAGTACTATTATTAAACTATATATATATAATATACTATTATTATACTACATACTTATATACTAGTCAAATATATTATATATTATATATTATTATTATATATTATTATTTAATAATATATATTATACGTATATTTATATTAGATATAATTTTCTTTTATATATATAAAACAGTCTTCCATTAAAAGTTAGAGCTAGTTTTTCGACGGCATAGTGGATCAGTAAAGTTATAGGGCTACTTTACGGGACAGTGAGTCAACGAACCCCTGAAATGGAGTATTTACCCTTTTAGGGGGGTCTCAAGCCGATGGGGGACGCAAGAGAGAATGATGGGCTTTCTCCCGAGAGGGGGGCTGTCGGGGGAACCCTCCGAACCCAACAGACAAGAGCGTGGGGTTCCGGAGCCCGAGACCACCCACGGAGGGGCAGGATTTAGGTCCCCGTAGATCACCTCGAGGCAGAGACCCGATCTGACATCGAGGCGGAACTCCGTGGGTATTCGTTAGTGATTTACCCCAAATGAAATAAAAATCAAAAGGAGTTATTGGGATAGTTCTAAAACTTTGATTCTATTCGCACTCTATTAATTCTCAACCATTTGGACATTTGATTTTTATTATATTTTATATAGTATAATTTTATGTAATTTTCAGTTTTCATTGTTTGTTTTTTTTCCCCGTATTTTTTCGGGTTTTTTCCTTTTTTTTTTCGATTTAATCGAATCGATACTTTTTTTTATTATCGATACATAAATAGCATTATTATGATAATTTTTCTTGGTTTTTATTATTATTAATATTATATATATTATTTATTATATATTTATATATATATTATATATTTATATATAATTTATTCATATATATTAAATCTATTTTCTTTTTTATTAATATTTTTATATATATATGTATATTACTTATATATATTATTTTTATTTTTTATATATATATTGTTTGGTGTGTGTTTGTGTTATATGATGTGATGTATTAGTTTGTGATGATTAATCATAATATCGCTATGTGGTGGTAGTTTTGTGCTGTAATAATAATGGATCTTATATTGGAATCTCGTGATCTACTCACATGATAAAAACCCGAAATGATTTAATAATAATATTTTCAATTAACACAAACACACAACATACTTGATGAACTGTGATCGGTTATCTTATATTATATTTTTGATATTATAACGATACTAGTTATTGAGATGAGGTTCACAGGTTTCTTTTTCAGCATTTCTAAAGTAGTAACATTATATGTATATGTTAAAAATTTTCGATTTAATTTTGATCATAATTGACGTATATTCGTATTCCAGTCAAAACTCTCATATGTGGCTCACAGTAGTGACAAAATGTTTGTAGAGCAGTAAGTATATATAGCGATTAATTGATCTAGTGACGTTATTGTACTTTGTATAAAAATATGGTCCTTAATTGTGTGTGTTTCCTGTGGTTTTTGTAGGGAGTTCTAAATATTGTTTTCGCAGATAGTTTACTGGCATTCTCTTTGATCAATAATATTTCATTTGTGGACTTCTTTGTGTTGTCCTCTTTTTCTTTTTCAGGAAGTTATATTACTGCTGTCTTGCTTCTTTTGTATCTTTGTTAATTGTAGTGATGTATTGCACTTTAGTCTAAATCTTATACATTTTGTTTACTCTCTAGTTTTATTATTTGGGTTTTCTAGTTTCTTTTTATTTTATTTTCTTATTTGTATGTTTGTTATTTTTAGTGGTTTAGTGTTTGTCGGGGGATGGCTTGCCTCAATATGTTATAGTTAGTAATTTATTCTATGCCTCTGTTTTGTACTTTTCAAAATGTGTGTGTGTGTGTCTGAAAATGTATTAGCATTTGTTTTTAATTTTTATTGTACAAGATTTTAAATACTATCGTAGCTTATCTTAGGTATATAATTGTTAATACGTGTGATTTTAGTACCTCTCTAAATAACAGATTTGTAGATCTGGTTTTTAAATCTATTATTTCCGTGGGTATCTTATATATTTATATATATATAATTTATTATTTATTATTTTATATTATATATATTCTATATGGCTATATATATATTTATTAATATATTTTTATATTATTAATATATATATTAGATTTATATATTATATTATATTTATATTATATTTATTTATATATTATATATTATATATTTATATTAATTATATATTTAATATTATATTCTATATTACTCTTATTATAGTTTTATATTATTTATATTTTTATCTTTATTGGCAGTCTTACCAGCTTCCAGTAAAAGGTAGAGCTAGTTTTACGGCACTTTTTGGTAATCATATAAGTTATTATGGGATATACTGTATTATGGCACAGTTATTGAGTCATACGTCTCCTCTCTCCTTTAATTTGAGTATTTTATCACTATTATGTTAGGGGGTACTTTTTGAGCCTCGATTGGGGCGAGGGAGTGGGGTGGTTTCGATTTTACATACCTTCGGAGTAGGTGTTTATTGGTACTCTGGGTAAGGTAACCTCTCTACATTATTGACTACTAATGTATCTCAATAGCGTGTATGGTTCCGGAGACTTTAATCTCCCGTTTGTGTATATGGTAGGGATTTTATTTTAGATCTCCCTCTCGTAATATAGTATTCTTACATAGTAGTCGGATATATTATTTTATATTATACCTAGTTGTATCTATTTTCTGCTATTGTAGAATATATCCTCAATATAATTTAATACTCTATTAATCCCTAAAAATTAATGTACTTTTTTTGGACATTTTCGCATAATCAATCTATATTCGTTACTCTCTATTTTAAAGCTCTATATATATTAAAACTTTTTAATTGAATTTTTGATTATTTTTATCTTATTTCAATCGTGTATTATATTTATTATATTATTATATATATATTCTTTACATATATATTTATATTATTATTTATATAATATAATATATATTATATTATCCGTAAGTCTTATATTATTTGTATTTAATTATAATTATATTTATTATTTAATATATATTATAATTATATATTAATATTAATAATATATATAATAAATTATATTATTTATTTATTATTATATAACCCTCACGATAAAAGTTAAGACAGTCTCACTATTAGTGTATTTTGGAATGTTAATACATAACTAGTATATTCTATAATTGTTATTATTTTTATCCAGTCATTATAACTTGTAACTAAAATATATACTTATTAGCTCTATACGCTCTCATCTCGGTTGTTGTTAATGAACCTATTTAATTGGCAACATATGTATTGTATTTGAGTGGGAACTTTTAGATATACTACTTGCAATGATGAATCCACAGCCTATTGTGATAGTACGAATTTAATTTTATATTTCCTTTATATTTCTGAAATTATTTTCTTTTTATAAGATTTTTATACGATCTACATTTTTGCTAATTATTAGTGTGATAATTCTCTAAAATAATATAATCCTAGTAATACTACTAATTAACCTGCAACTTGAGCATTGAAGTTCATTCCATTTTTATAATTATAGTCCCACAATTTCAAAGCCTATTTTAATTAATTAAATAAAAAACTTGTAACGTGAGTAGTATATCGTATTTTTTGTTGTTTTTATATTATATCTTTATTACTAAAATATCGTTTTATCAAATCATATTTCTCGAATTTTTATGTTACAATTCTATTGCTTAGCTCTCGTTTCTCCTATATACATATCGTGGTACTTGTTTTTTTTTTTTCTGCGGTATAGTACTCTCGATAAATAAGTTAAATTTATCGGCATTATATATAATATTATTTATATATAATATAGATGTTAATTATACTTTTATATTATATATTTTATGATATTTATTAATTATATATTCTATTAATTTATATTATAATATATATTTATTATTTTTTATACTATACTATTATTAATATTTATATTTTATTATATTTATTATTATTATCTTATATATCTTTTATATTATATTATATTTATATCTATATTATATATTTTATATTATATTTTCTATTAATTATTAAGAGTTACGTTCAAGATCAGCAATTTAATTGGGTCAATATAGATGGGATTTCAAGTGTCAAAATTCATATTTCTATATTGTTATTTTTGTAATTATTTATTATGTAGAAATAAATAATAACCTTTTATATTTTTTATTATTTAGAATATCTTTCCTCAGAATAAGTATATACTACTTTTAATGGGTCAGATATTCAAGAGTATTTCAAGTTAAAATTCAAGTTAAAATTACAAGAGTGAAAATTCAAGTTATATTTTATTTTTCCTATATTATACTTTATTTTCTTCCACCTGTAATAAGCTCGTTTTATATGATATAAATAAAATATTCTTTATATTATTTTTTATCTATGGATAATGATAGTTTACAATCTCACTTTAATATCTACGAATAGATATTTATGTAAACGTTTTTATAAATATAATTTGATAATATCATATTTCTGATATATTCAGGCATAAATATGTTTTTTTCACCTTAATAATACTAATCATTCTTAATATGTTAAATTAATTTTCATACATTATTTATATTTGTTATATTTATTCTTTAACAGGTTTAACATATATGTTACATCTATATTATGATTTTCTAATGATATATATCGCTGAAATAGAGAGTGAATTGCTCGGCTTCTTTTATATTTATATATGTTTTACACTAATACTTCGGTAGTAGAATATATTCTTCCATCTAAAATATTATAAAGACTCATAGAACAATCTCTCGTAGGATTAAGTTTTTCAACTAGTGCTAATTATTTATTAATTTGTTCTTTACCTTTTTTTTATTTCTTTTTTCTTATTATATAATTCATTTATATAATAAGTACGTAATCTATATATATATTGATTATACTAGAAACTATGTCTTAATTTAGGTGCATAATATACTATTTTTGACTATAAATTTATCTCAGATTTACCTGTGCTAATATGCAAATATTGTTGAGCTGACATTTAGTATAGTGTCTACCATTTCTTTTATACCGTGTGGTGAGCTTTATTATGGTAGACTGTTTATCTGACCATTTCTGAACATCTTATACATTATACTTATATCTATGACTTGACTCTATCAATATTGGAAGTCGTCCCTAATTATATTATTTAAAGATTACTTAAATGATATTTTCTAATGCACGATATCGTCGTTCCAGCTTCATTTCAAGTTTTAATAGATAGCTCTGATATAACTTTATTTGAGCACTTCGTATATCCACATCGTTGGGATAGGTCGAGAGAGTGTATACTACAGATATTGGCTTTCAGCTATGGTATCCTCGCAGGCCTAATGCATTGTAGATTTCTTATCTTGTTGGGGAACTGAAATTCATTGTTGTATTTATACCAGTCATTAACAGTTGAAAGTCCCGAAGCCTTATAGATAGGGTCGTCTTAATTTTGCTAAGTATGTTAAGTATATCTAGTGACATAGTGTATGGAGCTCAAGAGCTCTTATATACATCTGGTGACTTTATTTTACTTACTCAGGATCTTTTCTTGAGGTGCCTCTATGATTTTCGGGCACCACGCGCTTGTTTTACGTTACATGAGGTGGTACTTTTATTGGTCGGGTGCCACTTGTTACCGATATAGGTTATCACTGTATTATTTCTGCTTACTATTCGGCCAGTTGTCTATAGTTGTAGTGTGTTATGGTGTTGTGTTTAGTCGTGACCTATTATAGTTCAATTGTATACATATCTTTTTCATTTTGATGTTTTTCCACTTACTCTCCTCTTCCCTTTGTATTCATATCCCTTTACCCTCCTTTTTTTCTGTGATATACGTTCTACTTTGTTAGGTATATTATACACTTTCTCAAGTTGCTATTTTTACTGATGTCATTACAGTAACGTATTTAATGTTACGCGATGAGTCAGTGGTGTATATACGCAAAATAAGAGTGGTATACGGGTAAATCTCTAGTGAGTATAGTAGGGTAATGGCTCATGTGTAGGGCCAGCACACCCCACCGAATATATCTGCTAGTGTTATCCATTGCTTCGAGCTCAACCGGCGATGGTCCATGGTATATATCCGCTCTTTGTGAATAGTTATATATATTATATTAATATATATAATAATCTGTAATAAATATATATTTTATACTCTTATCTAATTATATAAAATATATATATTAATATATATATAAAAGGTTAATATATAATCTTAAATTTATATTATGATTATATAATTATACTATTTAATATATATAATAATTATTATTATATTTATTATGTGTTGTGTTGTAGTGTGCGTGTGCGTAACTTAATCGTGATCCATAAACTCGATAATTGCTCAATTGTGAAATGTGATAGGTACGTGCTCGAGTCATATCATAGTATGAAGTTTCTACACTTAGTGTGGAAGTATCTTTATTTTAATATATCTAATCGATGTAGTATATTACTAGCATAGTGCTCAGTCTCTCTCGGATACAGAGATCGGTTCCGCTTAGGTATTAATACTTTTTTACTTATTTCGACTGTGTTTAATGTAGCATTTGCAGTTTACATTTTAAATAACAGACTTATTAGTTTATTAAAACATTTAATTATCTTTCTTACAATTAATTCTCTTATTCTTATAAATTAAATTGATAATATTTATATTTATATATATTTATATTATACTAACATATTATATATACTATTATATATTACATATATATATATGAGTATTTGTATGCTTAGACTCTATATATTAGACTATCCGCTATCGTCCGTCATAGTCGGCGGTATATGGCGATTTTGCTTTCGCTCGATCGAACCGATCTTCTGGATAGTTGAAATTCTCTCATCGTATACCTATTTAAAATATTAAGTATAGTATTTAATACTGATTTATATATATATATTATTTACTTATATATTAATATATTAATATATATATATATATATAACTATCTATTATACTATTATACTATAACTACTTGCTATTATTCATTTATAGTGTTGTATAGTTCTACATCGTAGTGCGTACTTGCACACTTAGTTTGTTTGAAGTCGCATATACGTTATTTAAGTGCTTTACTTGTTACACTAGTTATGTAGATGTCTACACCATATATATATTGCTTTAGACTTATTATTATTTATATATTATATTATTATATTATTATTATTAGTTATATAATATAATATATAATATATATATATATATATATAATAGTATTTATATATATATATATTATATTATATTATATATTTAATAGTAATATTAATTATATATATATATAAATATTTAAGTTATATTATGGTGTATATATTATATTAAATATATAATATTTATACATAATTAACTAATTATATATTATAATAATAATATGTATATTATATATTAATAATATATAAATATAATTATATATTTATATAATATACCTTTTAATATATTTATATATTATTATATATTATTAATATTTTTTCTTATAGTATTTGTTATTATAGATTGTAGATAGCAAAGAATTTCTAGTGAGATATATACACTACCCCTGTATATATTTACGATATTCCTATCTTTATCATACTATACATAGGGTTGAGTGTAACGAGTGCAGTTATTAGGTTTTTGTATGTGTATAGACCATGGATAAGTATAACATTAATTTTAGGTTTTATATCTAGTATAAAAGTTCACAATATAGAAATGTGGTTGCCAACACGTAAAGCTAACAACAGAATATTTTAATTCACTTATGCTTGCCTTATATTGCATATATGTTTGCAATATGTGATTTTATGCAACATTTGAACTAGTTGGTTTTTTTCGCGTTTAATAGTAATTGATTGGGGGATATATATATGGTTTATGTATAAAGTATATTATTCTTCAGTGTCACTATCTGGAATGCTCGTTAAATATATATGGAATATTTGTATTATGTGTTTAGGTGATATCTTTCATAATTAAAACTATATAGTTATTTACGAGACTGTATTAAGGACGTAGAATAGCGTGTATGCGGTGGCTCGTATGTAAATATTGGAGTGGAGGTTTCCCCTACAGGCCTTCCTTAGGGGACAGTCTTTACGTCTCTATTAGTCTTTATTCGTCGTTATATAGGGTATGTATAAACATGTTTTTCAATGATCCAAATGGACAAATGGGTGACATGGGCTTAAGTCTACCTAGACGACCACGTTAATAGTGATTTTTATTTATTGGAAAATGCCGTTGCTTCTTTGATCACTACTTCACTATATATTTTATAAATTTTTTAGTTTCCTCACTAGGTTTGAGATTCTTCTCCCTCATTATTATTATATACTAGATGTATTGCCCTATTGATCTCTCATCTATCTTTATTATAAGTGCTCTTATCATATCTTGTAATTTTCTCTACTTCAATTTATATTAAAATACGCTAGGTGGATAGCATTAGCGTCGAGTATTAGTATAAAAAAATATTATTAATAGTTGTAGTTTGTTTTCTTTTTATTATTGTTAGTGATATTTGATTTCTTTTTTCAGAGCAAAGGAAGTTGATAATATTTCATTACAGATTCCCTATACTATAATATACTATATATCTATACCATACTATATACTCTCATATAACATCCTTACCAACCCACATACACTCACATATTATATATACGATACCACGATCTAATACCTACTCTACCATATATAGATATTCCTATTATATATACTATAATACTACTATATATATATATATATTTATTTATATCTGGTATAATGATATTTAGAATGTATCTATCATATCAGTATATTCTCTCTCTGCATCCCCCTCTCGGTATTAGCAGTGTCAGTGGAATTTTATTGTGAGTGTATGTTTACTTGCTCGATATCATCCAATATATATATATCTTGTGATGGATAAAGGCCGGAGGCATACCTAATATACTTAAGGATTTCTTTCATCCTATCTGTTTTATCTCTTTTAGTTAAATGTCTTATTTTAATGTATGTTTATTGTCGTTTGAGCGGCCGGTAGATCTTTTAACAGTAATGAAAGTACCTACACATTTTCTTCACTGGTATCGTATAATTATTGTGTACGCCGGTCGATAAAATAAACTATTACTTTACGTACTGCTTATAGACTCTATAATAGGCGTAATTCTTATCATTTCAACCCGCGATACCTATATTTGCATATTATTTTTCAAAATTATAGTACTTAGTATATTATATATATATATATTATAGCTATCTTATTATGCAGTGTTTATGTAAATAAGTGTAAAGATTAACATCGTGTTTTATTGATTGAGTAGCACAATAATCTCTCAGCTTGTGAATTATGCTTTCTATTTGTCGTATGAGTATAGCATTTATTTATATATCTTATAATTAGACCGACTCGGAAGTATATTGACAGCGCTCGTGAACTGGTGATAGTGTACGTCCTTTGAACAGAGGAACTCGGATTGACTTTAGTAAGTGATATTCTGGTAATCTATAGGTATTTGTTTGAGCTATGGAGGGAATAGTTGCTCTAGTTTTCATGTAGCGCACGGATGCATATTGTCCTACGCGCAACTAGTGCGGGGTTCTCGCCAATCCAAGGCGCGCCGCTTATACATTTTACTCTTGCTCTTGTCTTTTCTCATTGCTTCTCTCTTCTTTACCATCAACATACTATCCCGATTTCACACACACAGCCATCAATGACTTCCCCTCAGCCGTGGATTGGTCTCTGGGGGGTACGAAGATAATATGTTTATGTTTTCTTAATATAGTATGTGATTACAACTTATTTGCGGTTTACAGATTATATTGCGTAGTTTCATGTCGTTATATCTACAATAGATTCTCAGTTCGATGACTCGCACAATATAATGAATAATTATATAATAGACTAGTTTATTTGTATTTTCTATATCATACATTATTTTCTCTAGTTATTATCTCCTTCTTTATCCCTCTAAGTCTCATATTCTATTAGAGCAGCCATTTGATTACTTTATTATAAAATCGTTATATTATAACATGAATATTGTATTGTATTTAGATCTATAGGCCTTCTTGGTCTAAGAAAAGTCTCAAATCAAGTAGCATTTGCTCATATGTTTTTGGAATATTCTACTAATGGTATACTTAATTTGTAATACATATTACTTGTTTAGTGGTTTCATTAGACATTTCACGTTTATTCATCTACATAAATCTGGTTCCATATAATATATATATGTTCATCCAGATATATATTCAGATGGTTTCGTCAGTACTCTTATAGATAGTGATGTGTGAATAGCTGTCTTTACTTATCTTTGCAATGGATTGACTAACTCGGTCCAACTATTTCACCTACACACAGTATTTTCATATATTATAGTTTATTTTTAGTTGTTTTTTTGGTTATTTAAAGTGTATTTATATGTCCCATCCTACTCTATATATGATGTGTCTACGTACTTCACTATTATTTACCTAAGATATTTCTCTTAGTATTCATCTCAGGTATGTAACCTTCTGGAGTTAGTTGTTTGTATATCTCCAGCTTAGAGGTAATCTAGTTGATACACAAAATTATATATTTGATTCTGCATTTATTGATAAGTGAAGATAATTTTTTGTTAGTTTTATGTAGATAGATATACAGTATGTGTACATAGTTATTTACTTAATATGTACTATGTTATCTACTTGCTACGTTTCACGATATTATTTTCGCTGCTTCTGTGCTCGCTTATCTATAAGGTATTGCCAACCTTATTATTATCGCATATAGGAGCTTATTTATAGCAACTTATTCATGTGAATTATTCTACGTTTATTCGTGAAGGGTGTGTTTACATGTACAAATTAGGGAATCTGAAGTACCCTTGATTATAAGTCTCATTGCGTGAAAAAGATCTGCATGTGGACGATGTTGTCTATCCTCTTCAAATATACTTGTAAATATGGTTTTAAACTAGATAAAAAAGATATTATTATATATTTTCAACCCAATCATTTTGCACGTATTATCCTTTTGATGTATGTGGCGTCTAGTTATACAAATCATAACTTGAGTGAGTATTCAATTTATTTTTTCATAGCATTTTCTCTTTATTTGGTGTCAGTAAGGCATACATTAATGTGGATTTTTCCTTAATCACGTATTTTCTTATTATTACTCTAAAGTCTTGATCTTCTCATTAACGCCTTCTGCTTAGAAGTGTAAGGGCCAACCTCTGAATTGTTGGTTTTTCAAAAAATTTTATCTCTTTCTTTTTATCTCTATACACTTAGGTACTCGCAGGAGGGTCATATGGCTGATTTTCAGCGTTCTTTCTACCATTGAAGACTACGAAAGTTATAATGATATTCTTAATAATTATATATTATATTATTATATATTTATATATACTATATTATTAATATATTATTAATATATTTGTTTATATATATATATATATATTATTTTAATATATTATAATCTATATACTTATATATATATATATATTAATTATATATATATATATAATCTCTTTTATATATATATTAATTAATTATTATATATATATATTAATATATTATATTTATTAATTATTATTATATATAATATTGTATATATATATTATAATTAAATTTAATTCTTATTAGTTAGGGGAGCGCCAATAAGGTGATATATTCAATAATTACCGATAAATTCTGATCTTAGTATATAGATTTAGATTATATTATTTATATTGTTTCTTTTCTACTTTCTTATAATTATTTGCTTATTTTTTATTGTTTACAGAAATTCAATCTAATATTGATAATGATATTAAAATACCTAATTTCTCTAAATAATCCCCTTCATTTATTCGCTAGTTAGTGAGTGTGACGAGGCTCCGCTCTATGAACCCCCCCTGCGGATGCACATTCGCTCTCTATAGATAACGTATAGTGTAGAATAATATATCTCTCTTTTTTTTGGATAATATATAAGAGAATAGAATGGTTCGACCGAGCGCTTACAAAAATGTTTCTCAATTTTGCTTTCAATATAAAAATATCTACCTATTCCTGAAACAACTTCAGATGTTGGAAAAAATATTTACATATTTGAAGCTGGTATGGGGGAAGTCTATGTTTCCTTTATAGTTTACTGCTTACGAGATACGAGTTGTTATAAAAACTATATTATAATTTATATAGAGTATGTTTTAAAATTATATTTTTATTTTATTTATAGTAGTTATAAATGTTAGATTATGAATAGTAATATAATTTTGAATTTCTTGTTAAAATTATAACTTTTACTATCTTTTATTAGCTATTTAGTTTCTTATGTAACTACGCACAATATATTTATCAATTTTATATTATATTATTATATTAGTCTTTATAGTATTAATTAAAACTTATTTAATAAGTATTATTATATATATTATTTATTATATATATATATATATATTATATAGTGCTATTACTATAATAATATTATATATTAATATATTATTAACTATTATAAATATATATTTTATATTATATATATATTATATATATAGTATATATTATATATATATATATATATAATTATATATCTATTCTATTATAATTATATATATATACTCTATTGTATATGTTTGAGTATATACTACATCTACGCATCTCATTTTTATATTATTACTCAGAAGAAGATTAGGCTATCCTACCCCTTGTTTACAAACATGAACATTTTTTCACTGTATATATTAATGAATATATTGACACACTTTATTTATATAAGTATTTTACAGAATGATTAATTATAATTAATATCCAGCTAGCTTTATTATGGTACGTACGCGAACCCATCATCGTCGGGACTGAGATGTGTAAATATTATATAGTGAGTCTACTTCTTTTATACTATTTTCTTGATAAGTGCCGCTTGTGACGTCATTGAGAGATAGTTCATAGTTATGGATTTTGTGGTATATTTTTCAGCTGAATTAGTCTATTATATTTATATAGTTTTACTATTAAATGATGTAGATATCTTTATAGTATAATTATAATTGGTAATTGATCTACAGTTTTAATTTATTTACACTATTTTTTTGTATGGTTGAAATGATAGTGTTGCTTTATGATAAAGGATTCTATGATTTTTATTATATTTTGTTTGTATTTAGTATTTAGGTTATTTATAGAGTAATAGCTGATTGTTGTAGTTTTTATGAAATTGATTTAAGTATTATGTGTGTTATATTCAACGAGTGAGGAATGATAGTTTATCAAATTTTAAATCGTTTTTATTGGTTAAAAAAATTTCACCTGTTATTTGGTGATATATATATGAGAGGATATATATATATATGTTTTTACCTTGATTTTTCTGAGTATATATACTGAAGTTAGAGTGTATGTGGGATATGTGATCTATTGATAATATTGATAGTAATAATCGAACTTGTGTGATGTCGCTGGTTTATATAGTCCACCTTTTATGCCATAATTTATTTTTTTACGTGGTGTTAAAGGATTTTATAATCCCTTCAATGGGGTCCTGCCTAATATAGTTGGGACTGGGGGCACGTATAGTCTATCATACTATCCGTACCTGATTTATATTTAGTGAGCTTATTGATGTAGTTTCCTTTATTGGCTGCAAAAGTACCAGTTATATTTATACCTCATCAACTTATTGAGTTCGCTATTCTACTAGAGAACTCACTTTACTTTCATGATAGTAGATTTCTCTTCTCCACTCCTAACTCTATAGCTAATTCTTCTCTCTAGTAGACTACTCTCCACTCTATTCTCATGGCTAGACTCTACTCTCTACTTACAAGTCGACTTTCTCCATCTACTTATTATACTCATGCTATGAGTGCTCGTACTTATTCTCTGTCTTTAAAGCACAATATCTTTAGCTGAGCTACTCGTGCTAATATATACCTCAGATCGCAACACACTATTTATTCAATAGCTATTATACATACTCTGGCTCCGTGCTCTAGATATAGTATAGACTACTCGCTGCGATGCGTTCCTAACGATCTCCACTCAATAAGTATATATTTACTCGTTGCTTGTAATAATACACTTCGTACAATAAACTTCAATACCAGTGAGTGAACTATCATATATCTCTTATTCTATAACGATACTACCTCGATCATAGCTAGCAGACTAATCACGCGACAATAGCCCATACAGTTGTGTTTTTGAGAGAGATTCTATTTGATAAATTTTATTCTGGGTTATATTGTTAAATTAATTATATTATTATAAACTGTGTTTGGTTAATTGTCTTTTGGACTAGGGGCAAGTAACGTCGTAATATGCAACTATATATATATATTATGGAAATACCAGATTTATTTATACGTGTGAGTAAGATAGTGTATATTCATTGTCGGTAAAATATTAGATAGAGTGTAAAAGGCTGTGTAATCTTAACAGTTCGACAAATAGATTATGCTTAAATACATGTGAGATAGCTCAGATATAAGATAAGACAAATAATTCCGTAATCAGAGATTATTTTTGTGTAGATATTATTCTGAATATTATAGATGTTTGTGTGGATTGCTGAGTCTCTGATAGGTGTAGATATCTGAGATTAGTTGTTTCGGTTGGCAGATTCAGTGGAATATTGTAGAGCTTTTATGTGTGGTGTATTCCGGATTCTGCGTTCGGAGTGTCTCTCTCATTACCAGCTTAGCCTGGAGGTTGTAAATGATTTACGTATGTCGACAGAGTTGCTGTGTGGTGATCGGATAGTTGGAAACTATTTCTTCAGGCACACTCACGGATCTCGTGGTATATTGGTCAGATTTATGTGCTCTCGACAGAAGTGCTTGTCGCCCTCGTGTCTCTTCGAACTCTCATATAGTTATACCAAGTGACGCTTTCTACATTACATTTTTATTTAATATGTTAACACTCACTGAAATTAAAATTTGTCAATTATGAAGCGGTTTGACTCATTATAAAATACTTTATTTTATTAGTATATGAGGCTAAATTGTTCGGGTTAAATTTAGACTCATTTTAGATATAAACATTTTACTAAAAAGAAACACTTTAAATCGGCAATATTTCTTTTCTTATAATAAACTTTATACTAAATTATATAAATATTAAAACTCGATTATTATATATTATGTAAATTCAACTTCTTTTCCTCACTGTTGTGAACTCCATCCATAACCGTTAATCTCATTTCATATAAATAAATATTATAAACACATCCACTCTCTTAAAACCTTTATAAGCAATATTCAGACACTCAATAAAAAGATCAATAGAATTATTTTGATATTATAAAAAGGGAGATTGTGCAAAATTAAAACAAAAGTAATATTAGTGATAATTATAAATACTATGTTGATGTAAAATATTAATCATTAAGATCAATGGATGCTTTTAAGGTCTATCTCTTCACTCTCATAATAAGTATTACTCTATACTATTATAACTCTCCGCCGTGAGATGTCTCATATCTTGATAATCTCTATTTGTGTCTCGTGATCTAATGATTGTTCTATTATTAATCGTGTGAGAAATTTCTACACGCCGCAGCAAGTTGGTGATCTCATGACTGGCGCGAAATCATAGAAAGTCTCAGACAGTGTGAGGACATGGTTCGACTCTTAATCTCTCTCATCTCTCTGCGCGCGCTCAAAAGTCGCACGCTATGTGTTTTAGCAAGACTCTCAGTCACTGAAAGCTTTTCAGGTCCGTGGTGAAATAGTGTGATTCTTTTTTAAATCGGAATTTGTGTTATGTATTCATGTAGTAGAAAGATCTGTTTGCTTGATATTTATTTAATATTTGTACCTAGTATTTGTAGTTATATATGTTCATGCTGCTGATAGGAGACGAGTGCAACGGCGTGAGTCGAGATAATATCTTCTGATCAAAGTTATATAAATGTAAGTCAGGTAGATTGATCTGGTTTAATACTCTTAGTATTCTGGTAGTAGGTATAGTTATTCTACTTACAATAATACGATACAGATTATTAATCTATATTGAAATGTGACTAGAGTGTATGTTATAGATCGGTTATTGAGTTAATTAGTTAAATTATGAAAAGTTGAGAAAGATTTTGGTATGGGGTACTATGGGCATATTAATAGATCTTTTGATGCAAGTTTATATTATTATAGGATGATTTTATAGGCTGGTTGAATAAAATATAATAATGTAGTTTATGTAGTATATAGTATGACTTATGGTTAATATCAGTGGGTGTTGTAAGTTGGATTAGTCATTAACCCTAGTGTTGTGATTATAGATTAGGAAGTTTTAGTAGCCTGGTAATAGACATCTTTTAGAAAAGTAAGATATGTTTTAAAGAGCTATGTACTGCCTTGCTGATTACGGGAATGTTTCTTATTGATATACTTTGCTCTCCGTTATAACGTGTAAAATAAAAAATAATAATTATTCGACACTTGTCATGCATTTATTAGGGATTATTATACTTACTGTTATGTTATATGGATTATTCTATTTTTCAGTAGATTAGAGTTAGTTTTATATGACAAATTCTTGTTAGTGTGGAATGATATAAGGATTTTGTCCTGAATATATCTATGTTAGGTGTTACTTGTTGGTATAGTATAAACTTTCGCGCTTATAACTTTAGTTTATTTATTGATATGTAACTGGTTGACTATGTACATGATTAGCTTCAATTTACATCTATTTAGGTATTATATATGTGAGTATAGTATGAGATTTTATTTGCTATTGAGAGTATGATATTAGTTATAATAAGATGACTCTTATAACTATGTCTGTAAGCTTAGTTAACTTTTATTAAATGTTTTGCCATTCAAAATATTATAATAATGTTGTAATATTGTATATAATGTATATTAATATATTTATATATAAGTATTATATATATCATTTCATATTAATTATATTTTCATATATATATTATAAGATAATATTAATATTATTATTTTTTTTTCTATTATAATTTTAAATTATTATTTATATATAAAATTGTAATATACTCGAGCTTTCATATATTATTAAGTATTAATTATTAATAATTTGAATACTAATTAATTTTTATATAAATTAATATTTATATTCAATATTATTTATTGGTTATCTAAATATAGTATATTAATTGTTCATTATAGTTATATTATTATTTCACTTCCTTATAAATATTATTAGAATTATATTATATTCATTAATTATATTATATTTATATATTAGTTAATATTAATTAATCTTATTAATTATCTCCAATAATATTATAAATAATTATCTCTGTATTTTATTTGTATATCAGCAATATTTTCTATTTTTTGTTTTTTATTTTATATTAATTATTATTTACTTTATCCAATTATTGTTGATAAATAAAACTCAATTGACATTAATATATATTTTAATATTATTAATATATTATTCTTTATTAAATAATATAATTTATTTGTATATATGCATTTAATTCGTCACTTTAATTAACTTTTAATAATTACTAATATTTAATGTTTAAATATTAAAATAAATTACTATCAATAGTACTAATGGTGACTAATTATTAATTATAATATTATATATTACTTAATTATTTATTAATTACTATATTTTTCATTTTATATTATTAGAATTAAGTTAATATTATTTATTTATTTTCATGTATAATATTTTTATATTTTAAATTAATTGAATATTTTTCAAACTTTTTAAAAAAAAAATTTATAAGATGAGTTATTATTATCTCAGATATTTTCCAATCAAAAAATTTAATGTTGATTTGTGTTTATTGGAATATATTCCTTACTTCACCTTCTTCAGATAATTTTATATTTAATATTTTATTTTTTTTATTAATATTACTTAATACATTTAAACAATAGCGATTTAATGAATAATATATTAATTTTAAATAGAAAATGTTTATCATTATGTTATTTATATATATTAATATATATTGATATATTCAATGCTATCAAATAATGTATGATCTTAATATAATTATATATAACAATATTCTATGAAATAATAAGATTAGTAAGTAATTTAATGATAAAGTAATTTAATATATTACACAAAGGTAATCTCATAA
Organism: Trachelipus rathkii; assembly: GCA_015478945.1. Taxonomy (NCBI): domain Eukaryota; kingdom Metazoa; phylum Arthropoda; class Malacostraca; order Isopoda; family Trachelipodidae; genus Trachelipus; species Trachelipus rathkii. Next base: position 17,665 of record JABUQX010022433.1, on the reverse strand, counting down.
AAGATGTACTTATATATAAATGACACTGTTTTTCTATCTTATCTGCTATGCTAATTATATTCGTCTAAGCACAAATTAGCTAGATACATTTATATTCTGGATATATCGGCTTAAAAAAATTAAATTGTTGTTGTGTGAATGCTTTGTTTAATATCTTATTTATTATTACATATTATTATTGCTATTTTATTATTATTATTATATATTACATATTAATTATTATTATACTATTGATTATTTATATATAATATATATATTATCTTATTACTTATTTATAGTATATAGAGTTATATGATTAATCATTACTTATTTATATTAATTATTATTTTATTAATCTTAATAATAATTATGTTCTTTGATATTTATAATATATATAATTACTATATTTTTGGAACTTTATTCAGTAATTTATTAATGATTAATATTATATTATAATAATATTATATACATTTAATATTATATGAAATATTTATAATAATATTAGTAGTGATATATATATGCCATATATTATTATAATATATCATTATTATTATATTATAGATTATTATTAGATTAATTATTAAAATTAATAGCTTTATAATAATCAATATTATTAGGCTATAATTATATGTATTATCCTCTCATTACTTAATTATTAATGAGCTACTCTCTCACTCTTATGATACATCTCGTATATTATAAATATTATATTTATTTATAACCTCCTCTCTCATCTCTCTTTCTACTCTCTTCACTTTAATAATATTACTTATTTTATCATATATATATAATGTATCGTCCTAAATGTAGTATATATATATAATTTAAAGTAATTGCTTACAAAATAATAATATAGATTTTATTATTAAATTTAAATATATTATATCCTTTATAAATTATTTCATTGTAAATATATTATCTCTCAATTAATTTTTGGTTTATTTATTTTTGATAAATTGATAGTAATGTAATGAATATGTTTAATATATTTAATAAGTATAAATTTATAATATTATATATTAATTTAACTGTTTTCTACTACTATTATGATAATTATAATAATAATTTTTATATATAAACTATTAATATATTTACAATATTATTAACAATTTATAATATTTATAATAAATATATAAATATATAAGAATTAATAATATTATTACTTATATTATATTAATAAATTCTATTTTAATATATTAAGATATTATAATTAATAATAACATTAATATTAATACCATTAATTTTTAATTAATTATATTCCTATAATATAATTTATAGTTATATATTTTAATATTAATATTATTAATATTAATATTTAATATATATTATTCATTAATAATATATATTATAATATAGTATAGATCAAATATGTCCATAATTTTCTGTGTCATATTATATGTTAGCATTGATTTAAGTAAATGGATAGATTAATTGAATAGCGAAAGATTAGCTTGCTGATACTATTTCTTACTTGTGGATGGAATCTCACGCATTGATAGTACGACTGATTAAGTTATTATTTGTATGAGCTCTTAAATTGATGTATGGTAATATTATGACTCTCTCTGTTTGTCTTCAATGATTTTACAACTGAAAGTCTATCCTCTCATCAATATAATAAAACTATGGATTCTCATGGTTTATTGGATTATTAAAGGTACGCATATTATCCAACATGTCCAAACATGCTGGCCAGGTTAGTTTCTATATATCCAGTTGTCGTAGAGCAATAACTCAATATAACCAATGTAAATTTAAATCAACTTGTTAATAGTTGAACAAAAACTACAATTAGTAAAGCCTCGCGCGCAAAGTTGTCTACTTTCATTAACATAGATCCTATCTCTCGTTTCATAATTCATTGTTTAGGTATGTTGAATATTATTGCATTAACTCATATCTCTAATTTGCTCTCTAACTAAGATTGTATAAACTAATCTTTTATCTTACTGAATCAGTTAAATAAATTAGCTAAACTATATTTTAGCATTTAAAATCACATAAAAGCTGCGATACTAGTTTAGTTTACTTCAACTACGTAGTGATTTTATATTTACGTTTATATTTATACTATATTTTATACTATATTAGAAATGTAGATTTAGAACATGGCAGGGCAGTACATAGCTCTTAACTTCTCTTTCAAAGATATGATATCTTTACAGGATACTATACAAAGCATTTATACATATCTTACCAACACTTGCGTTATCGAAATACCAATATATTCCTTTTTTATTCTTATTTCTTTTTTATAATAAACAATTTCGTTCAAGTCTAACTATAATTTCTTTTCATAACATATCATTTTAAACGCTTCTCTATCGTCTTATTTTAACATTAATGTGAATGAGCTTGGCTGAAATTGTTGTTAAATTCCTGATCATCTTTTTTGATTACTGGAAAAATTCTTCAAGATATTAAACCATATTATCTCTTATACCTATACTAAGTTTAACCGTACTTAATAAAACAACTGTGTTATCCTAAGGTCTTCTCCTTCACATCCTTCACTCATTATCTAACTAAATGTGTATTAGCTAAAATTAAATTTCACTATAATAAAGTAAGTAATAGTTATTATACTCGATATATTAAGAGTTCCTCTAAGGAATTCATCTTTTATCCATCGGAGAAATATATCTATTTTGGGTTGCTTTAAGCGGGATATTCCCTCAGGTAGGAGGGGTAAGATCACAGCTATCTTTTCGGGTGTAGATTTAAGAATATTCCTGTTACATACTTACCTTTCGTGGGTGTATGACTACCCTATTTATGAACTTCCATACATTCCAAAAGATATAGTTGATTGATTCTATATATGAGTGTAACTTCTCTGAGGGTTAAAAGATGAGTTGGTGTTATATAGATAATTATTATCGTATTATTTAAATAACACATGATATATAAACTTAATATATGAATCTATTTATAATATGTAATTAATAATTATATATATTTATATAATATAATTTATATATAGTATTACTAAAGATTTAGAGCATATAACTTAAATTTAATGATATAAATCATTTACAATATATCAAATTAAAACAAACTACAGTAATATATAAATTAATATATATAAATTATATATAATATTAATTATTATTTTATTAAAATTATAATAGTATATTAAGAATAATATAGAAAAAGTTTATTTGCTCTTAAATTGAATTTTTTTTTTTTGGGGGATTATAAATCTTTTACTAATATATAATTATTTTTTATATTTTATTTTATTTTATCTTTATGTTTATTTTATTGTGGCGAATTACTACTGTATGTGCAACTTTGTTTGATGTTCTCTTTCATTAAATTGTGTCGCTCTTTCTAATCCAACGACCGGTCTACTCTGTGTATGTTAATATATTAATGACATGCTTCGTTCTGCTCTTTAGCTCTCTTTATCAGATTTCCTAATATCAGATCTCCATTGTAGGTGTGGAAATGTTCGATTATACCGTGAATTATTATACCTCTAAGAATGTACATATGTAAAGCATAATCTAATTCTCGTGATTCTGTAATTATGCGGTGGTGCCGGATATCGAATATCTAAATCCTCTCGTGGTCTCTCTCATCTGCTAAATCTCTGATTCAAAGATATCTATTCAGCCTTATACAAATTGTGAAATATACGCTCAATTAAAGTCATAATATTTGACATATATTTCTTTTTTATAATATTTATTTTATTATGTATTTTATTTTGGTATCAAATAAAAAAAATTGTTTTTATGCAGTATTTGAGGGTGCACGAGACCTAGGTTGTTTAAATGCATTTGGCGCTCTTTTCATAGAATAAGCTTAAGGCCAAAGTCACCTCTGAATGTGATTAGCATTTTTTTTAAGATTTAAAATAAAGCTTTTCAACAATATTTGCTTGCAGTGTTTTATTATAAATGTTATTATATAATGTTTAACTTTTTTATTTAAAAATTATTGCTTAAAATGTATTAAATGATATTTTGAAAAATAGTTGTAAAAATTAAATGTTATCCTAAAATTCCGTCATCAGAAGATGCACTTTGGTTGTGTTGGAGAGAGAAAAATTCTGTTCGCTTTTAAAGTTACTTTTTTTTAAGCATTTTACCATTTATGTAACAAAATGATATAAAATATTATTGATGTTTAGTACATATTACAAGATAATAATTATAATAAATAGTTTTTATTGATAAAAATATGTAATTTACGATCATAAAATTTGGTGTTAACCAAAATCGAATGTACGCATGGAATACGTAACAAAGTTGAAATGTTGTATTTAAAATGTAACAGCATGTGTGCTAATTTTCTAAATATAGTTTCATGCTTTTGATAAAGATTATTAAATCACGTTCAACACTTGAGTTTCATTATACCTTCAAGAGAGAGAGACTTCCAAGATTACTGTAGACTACATTGATCAGAGGAACAAGCAGCAGAGGAAGAAGAGAACTACAAGCCTCTACAACAACAAAGACTTACTTGTTATTCCAGCAAAGTCATCCGTCTGCTTTGACTACACTACCGACTTTTCAAATAATCCAAAATCATCTCTTGATTCAATTTCCTTTTCAAATGCCATCAACAACCTTACTCCGAGTACTAGTTTTCAATTAATTAACAATAAAACTAACTTAGTTCACTCAACACAAAGCTTGGAGAGGATATCCTGCCAAGACACTCTGTCCTATACCCTCCCGATAAGTTCGAAAAACTAACGTGAGAGGCCTGCATCTATGTCGACTAATCTGTCTCCCACTGTAACTCAATTTCCTGAAAAAGATGATCCTAAACACAAAGAAAAGATTAATTACGAAGCTAAAGGATATTCACTAAAATAGAAAACATCAAAATTTCTGAAGCAAAACACTCTGACCCCAGATGTAAAATCTGCAACTCAGAAGAGACCTCGTAACAAGCCTATTCCTGTGACAAAAGAAGCGACTTAAATAGATTGTACCCAAACTTTCTCAATTGTGGAAAACCCCAACAACCAAATCTCTGAAAGCTTGCAGAAATATTCCTGCTCTTCTGAATCCTCCTGTAATTCTTCTTCCGATTTTCCTATCTCAGCACTCCTTAGAGGATTCTATGTCTTAGCGGATGAAATGAATCATAGTTCTCAAATTGAGCCTGATGAGACGACCCACTCTCTCCTCTCTCTCTCTCTCTCTCTCTCTCTCTCTCTCTCTCTC
>JABUQX010022433.1:7500-10000 GCA_015478945.1 Trachelipus rathkii | reverse complement strand
GAGAGCACGAGGGATTCTGTCCTTGTGATTAAGGAAGGATGCAACCTTAAAATCTGAAGAAAAGACCAATTTAATATTTAGTTGTGGAAAGTAACGTGATAAAAGATAGGACAAATCTTTGTTTAATTTTGTGTAAATATGGTCATAATACGGGAACTTTATGTATAAAAGTTTTTTCTGAACAGTAGTTATACTTATCTTCGGATCTCGAACATTATTCAAAAAGGAATTTATTAGGCGTAAAATTAAGGAGGTGGGATAAAAGTTAGAGTTGAAATATTTCGTTAAAATTTCAAATTCGTTGTGCATATTAATATAACTGGAAGATAAATGATAGGCACGATAAAGCAGGGTTTTAACACTATTACATTTGTAATTGAATGGAATATGACTAAAAAAGTTGAGACCTAAATTAGTAAAAGTTTTTTTCCGGTAAATTGAAATGGAATGGTTATTATTATGTTTTGAAATTAATAGATCTAAAAATGGCAAAGAGTTATTTTCTTCTTCCTCCTTAGTAAAGTTAATATTGGTCAGTTGATTATTAAGATAGTCTAAAAAAGGTTGGACTTTTTCTTTATTGGAAAACAGCATGAACGTATCATCCATAAATCTTTTATAAAAATTAGGTTTAAATGCAAGAGGACAATTTTCTAACCATAACGATTCATAATGACACAAGTAAACGTTAGCCAATGTGGCGCTAAGTGGAGAGCCCATCGCTAATGAATCGGTTTGAAGATATAAATTATTATTAAAGAAAAAATAAGTGTCATTGGTGGCTAAATTTAATAAAGTTTTGAATTCTTGCTTTGAAAATCCCTCAAAGTTATTTACGGCTTCGAAGATTTTATCCAATAAAATGTTTACTGCTTCGTGAGTAGGGATATTAGTATATAAAGACTCAATGTCAAAACTAGTCATATAGTCATTATTCAATTCACCGTATGTATCTAATGAATCTTTAAAGGAGTATGAATTTTTAATTGTATATTCGTTTGTGGAAAATGAGGAAATAATGGGAACTAAAAATTTAGCTAGTTTATAGTTGTGGGTATTAAAAGCAGCTAATATTGGTCGAAATGGCAAATTGGGTTTGTGCACTTTAGGCAGTCCATAAAGAATACCTGGTGACGATCCTCTGGAATATATTTCGTTAAATGCGTCCTTACTTAATTTTCCTTCGTCGCTAAGCTTTCGTAGAAATCTATTTATCTTATCTTCCAATTTTAGAGATAAACCAACAGGATCAACATCGACTCTTTTAAATTTTGAAATATCAGATAGAATATCATTCATTTTCCTGTTATAGTCATCTCTATTCAACAAAACTACACCGTGTCCTTTGTCTGGTTTGCAAATGGTTAATGATGTATCATTTTTTAAAATTTTCAAAGTTATGAAATCGGACTTTTTAATCAAATATGAAAAAACCTTAAAAGGTTTAAAACTATAATAATGCTTAAAAGCCAGATGTTTAATCCTGTCTGTTAACGTATCAAAATCAATCTGATAAGGTTCAAAAGGCTTCACAGACAAAATAAGTTTTTCGAATGCTAAAAAATATTGATTAAAATTAATTTTAAATTTTGGTAGATTAAAGTTTAGGCCTAATGACAAGAGTCTCTTTTCGTTCGGAGAGAGTATTCGAGAAGAAAAATTAAAAATTACCTTATCTGGTTCTACAGGTTTGGCATCAAATTTTAGGTTGAGTGATTTCAACTTTTTTGCATGACGAAGTTTACAAATACTCACATATTTAGATGTATGTATAGCAATCGTATTAGAAGTGTAGAGGAAATCGATGTAACTTAAAGTTCTCCTAAGTGAAGTAAATTTCTTTTTAAATTCTTGTTCCAGTAATGGTAGAGACTTCTTCTTATAACTAATTTCATTGTTGAGCAACTTAAATTGAAACCCTTTGTACAGGTTACTATTGTAGAGACGTTTTGTGAATAATTTGACATTAATGAATTTCGGGATAACCTGATAAGCTTTACACGTTTTTTTTTTCTTTAATAATAATTTATATCTTCAAACCGATTCATTAGCGATGGGCTCTCCACTTAGCGCCACATTGGCTAACGTTTACTTGTGTCATTATGAATCGTTATGGTTAGAAAATTGTCCTCTTGCATTTAAACCTAATTTTTATAAAAGATTTATGGATGATACGTTCATGCTGTTTTCCAATAAAGAAAAAGTCCAACCTTTTTTAGACTATCTTAATAATCAACTGACCAATATTAACTTTACTAAGGAGGAAGAAGAAAATAACTCTTTGCCATTTTTAGATCTATTAATTTCAAAACATAATAATAACCATTCCATTTCAATTTACCGGAAAAAAACTTTTACTAATTTAGGTCTCAACTTTTTTAGTCATATTCCATTCAATTACAAATGTAATAGTGTTAAAACCCTGCTTTATCGTGCCTATCATTTATCTTCCAGTTATATTAATATGCACAACGAATTTGAAATTTTAACGAAATATTTC
>JABUQX010022433.1:0-2500 GCA_015478945.1 Trachelipus rathkii | reverse complement strand
ATTATTATTATTATTATTATATCAACTATATATGTATATGTACATAACAAATCTAACATACCACACACACACACACACACACACACACACACACACACACACACATACAATAATTATAGACACTTTACTTAATACATTAGACTGGCAATCATCGTACTAACTTACTGATCACATGACTGCTATTTCTATGATGTCAAGCAGATGTGTAACATTTTCTAAACGTCGTTGTAAGACATTTACATTTTTCACATGTTTAATATAAACATTTCAATTTGTTATGTATTTTCTTTTACGTTTCTATTATTCTTTACATTTATATTTTGTTAAAAGTTAGTTATTTATTTATTTATTTTAGTTTTATTTATTTTTATTTTATTTAAAATAATCTATATATTTTTTAAAAACTTTTATTTATTTTTGCTTATTCTGTTTAAAACATTTTGTTTTAACTAAAATTTATTTCATTTTATGTTTATAACTTAAATTTTTGCATTTTTACATACCCTAAAGCAGTAAATCAGTAAATCAGTTAATCAAACTACCATCCAGCCACCCTCCTACCCTTCCATGATCTATTGATCTATTGATCTATTGATCTATTGATCTATTGATCTATTGATTCAAGTCATATTTTGTATAACATAACACAAAAACTTTTATTTATTTTTGCTTATTCTGTTTAAAACATTTTGTTTTAACTAAAATTTATTTCATTTTATGTTTATAACTTAAATTTTTCCTTTTTACATACCCTAAAGCAGTAAATCAGTAAATCAGTTAATCAAACCACCCACCCCACCCTCCTACCCTTCCATGATCTATTGATCTATTGATCTATTGATCTATTGATCTATTGATCTATTGATCTATTGATTCAAGTCATATTTTGTATAAACATAACATAAAAATAAGCTCTTCATATACATATATCATACAGTCCAACGAATAAATACTAGTATAACAAAGTTTTCACATCAATAAAGCTAACATATCATAACATGAACTAAGAATATAATGTACAAAAACAAACCTAACACTAGCTTACGAACAGTAAACTAATCTTTCATTAAGCAAGTTCCCTATATTAACAACAGTAATAACTAAATGTACCAACGAAACAGCAACGATTTACACTTTGTCAAGCATTCTAACATATCAATGTTAATTTTTACATTAACATAGTAATATTTATCAAAAATTTATCATAACCTTACCTAACTATCATACTCCCAACGAATAAATGCTAACATATCAAAGTGTTCACATCAATAAAGCTGACCATAACATAAGTTGAGCTAAGAACATAACAAACCTACCACACCTTATTACACGAATAAACTGCTAACATAAACAAAGTTCCTACTTAACAACGGTAAAGTAACTAACATTGCATACAGAACATATCCTATTCACACTTTTTCAAGTATCTATAACATTTCAATGTTAATTTAATATTGACATATTAATATATATCAAAACTTAACAAAAATTTATCATAACCTGACATAACTATCATACAGACCATTATTATTATTATTATTATTATTATTATTATTATTATTATTATTATTATTATTATTATTATTATTATTATTATTATTATTATTATTATTATTATTCCATAGATCTCAAAACATGCCCAATGAGAGCGAAGGAATAACGCATCATACTGATGGAAGATTTAGATAAACTGGGAAAGCACGGCAACAGCGCATCAGACAGAGAAAATTTGGCAACACAGCACAGCCAAAGTTCGGGGCGTAATATCGATAAAGTACCTAACATCGCATAGCAAAACTTAGCTGAACCTTTTTTTTTTATCATATCTATAACATAACAATATTATTTAACATTGACATAGTAATATAATTTACTATAACCTAAGGTAACTATCACTGACAAACTAATAATTGCTAACACAACAAAGTGTTCACATCAATAAAGCTAACACTGCGTTACCTGAACTAAGAACATAATGTAAAACCACACACACACATACACACACACACAAACACACAAACACACAAACACACACACACACACACACACATATTATTATTATTATTATTATTATTATTATTATTATTATTATTATTATTATTATTATTATTATTATTATTATTATTATTATTATTATTATTATTATTATTATTATTATTATTATTATTATTATTATTATTATTATTATTATTATTATTATTATTATTATTATTATTATTAGCCTTCCACATAGAATTCAAAACATCAATAACGCTAACAACTACTTCGACTGGCAGGTCATAGCTAGAATATTGTTCGGTAATATGTCATCTACGTCACATCTAAACATTACGCAATCTTAGTAAGCTCAAGGTGAATAATCAGAGAACTGTATTTGCTATGACTTCACTGACTGTCAATGTGGCTGTTAGCGTTATTGATGTTTTTGAATTCTATGTGGAAGGCTAATAATAATAATAATAATAATAATAATAATAATAATAATAATAATAATAATAAT
>JABUQX010022432.1:22500-52632 GCA_015478945.1 Trachelipus rathkii | reverse complement strand
AGTAGAGATTCTCTATAAGACATACTGATATTAGAAAAAAGAGCTAAAAAAAATATCTAGAGGGGGAAGAGGCATTTACTCTACATAAGCCTGTAAGAAGAAAATTCCTACCCGGAAAACCATAGCCTCCCAGGTCGATAGTGTGTGGCAATTAGATTTAAAACGGAGATGATTAAAATATAGTTCTTATTATGACGGGTCAATACCGGTACTTTTTTCACTATTGACGTATACTCTAGATACCTATGGTTGAAAACCCTTAAAAGATAAAAGGTCAGCTACAGTAGCCAGAGCAGTACTTGAAATTATAAAGGACGAACGGAGAACACCTAAATCATTTTGGACAGATTCAGGAATGGAGTTCAAGGGTGTAAGCTGAGGGCATCTGGAGTGGAGGCTAGGTGTAGATGCAGGATAGGTGTGGGTGTAGGCTAGGTACAGGTTGGGTGTAGGTGCATGATAGGTGTAGGTGTAGGCTAGGTACAGGCTGAGTGGAATCTTGGTGTAGGTGTAGGCAAAGTGAAGGACGGGTGGAGGCCACGATCGGGCTATGAAGATACCTTTTATTTTGTTTTGGGCGGATTCGAACCACCGGGCCATGCGGGCGGGAACGCGGAAAATGCGCCTGCAGGCGCTCGTGGCGGGCGGGAAAACGCGACGGGCGGGGGCGCGACGGGCTGACGGGCGGGCGGGCAAGAACGCACCTGCGGGTGCCGAGGATCGAGACATCAAAAAAGGGCTAAGCCCCTAAAGACACATCAAAAATTACCGTGGGCAAAAAATGACCCATGATCGAAAAAATTAGGGTGGGGTAGTAAACGGTGGGTGCTACGCAACCGTTTGGCGCAACCCTTCTTCGAAGGGTTGCTAAAAATTAGGGGTGCCAAAAAATTACGGTTGCCAAAAAATTACGGTTGCCAAAAAATTACGGTTGCCAAAAAATACCGTGGGCCAAAAATGACCCATGGAAGATCAAAGGGGTTGGTCGAAAAAAAGTTTAGGGGGGTGAGGTTTTTAGGGGGTGGGTTTTTGGGGGGGGGTTTTTTGGGTGGGTGGGTTTTTGGGTGGGGGGTTTTTGGGTGGGGGGTTTTTTGGGTGGGTGGTTTTTTTGGGGTGGGTTTTTGATTGGGGGGTTTTTGGGTGGGTGGGTTTTTCGGGTGGGTTTTTGGGTGGGTGGGTTTGGGGTGGGTTTTTCGTCCTCCAATATAGCTCTAAATATAATATTTATTATATAATATATAATATATATATATATATATATATATATATATATATATATATATATATATAAATGACAGGAGGCCTAGAGAAATAAAAATCCAAATCTTTTTAAATATAAATAAATAACATATAAGAGTCTTCTAAAAGTTAAAAAAAAACGTGAGCTTTCGATCCAAACTGGACCCTCTTTCAGACGTGTTGGAATGAAGACTGAAGAAATTTCTAAAATAAAAGTAAAGAAAGATGCATGAGAATTTGAAAATATAAAAAATTTAAGTATGTTGTGTCAAGATATTTTTGAAAAATGGTTTGATCAATAATTAGTTAAGTGTGTGATCTAAGTTTGTAGTGTGTTAAAGTTAGGAAGATTTTTTGTGTGCATAATGATTCAATTAATTTACGTTGAAGGGGGTTAAGAGCCTGTGTGATGGGTGTCATGGCATCAATGTTAATTTTGTGATTGAGTGTGGATCTATGTAATGTAAGTGCTGAGTTCTGTGAGTCATGAATAAGATCTTGTTTATGTTGATATTTCCTTCTTGTGAAGTCGTTAGTTTCACCAATATAGTGAGAGTTTGAAGTTTCATATCTAGTAAAGAAAAATTTATGTTAGCGATTCATAATTTCAAAATTTTATATTTAAAATTATTTTCATATAAAATCCGAGATGGAGGAGCAACAATTATTTGGAGGCAACATTTCTTTTAATTATTTTGAATAAATTGCATTAATTTTTTAAAATAAGAGAAACTTGAAACTTTGTGTACTAGAAAAAGTGAATCTGCTTTTCGTGAAAACGTAGAGTTATAGGAAGAAAATAACTTAATTCTCTTTGTCTGATAGCAAGGGGATGAAAACCCCCTTCTATCTTTTGTTTCTTTTCGTGAATGGTGGTGACAAGTTTAAAATCTTATCTGCCATCAACATACCTGCAGCTATGCGGATATTGGTGTCTTTGGTATAAATAAATATATATATTCTATTATATATTAATATATATTTTTTTATATAGTATATATATATATAATATATATATATATTATATATTATAGGATATATATTATATATATATAATATATATATAAATATATAAATATATATTATATATATATATATAAAAATATGTAATATATATATATATATATATATATATATATATATATATATATATATATATATATATATAACATAGCTATAATATATAATATATATATATATATATATAATATATATATATATATATATATATATATATAATTATATAATATACTATATATATATAGTACACGAGTTATGCATGTAAATCTTTTAAAACAAGAAGTTTAGGTTTGGCAATAAAAAAAATCTTAAAAAAAAACACTTTGTAAAATATAATTTTAAATTGTCATTCGATATATGAATTTCAATTTTTAATAAAATTTATATATTATCACATAAATAGTTTCCTAAAACCTCACTTGACTGTTAAAATAATTGATAAAAATGCCAATCTCAAAATTGGTCTTATCTTGGTTCGTTCTCAACCCAATACCGGAACACCAAACGCAGAATTAACTCATAATAAACATTTTCTTTTCCAGATTCATCTTAAGTATTTCCAAAGCTCCTTTTATGGACCAAAGAAAAACTTTACTTTTAAACAGGAAACTATTACAGTCACACGTATGAACTAAAAGTACTAGTAGCCGGCGTATCAATAAACTTGGAATAATAATCTGACGTAACAAGCAACACAAAATGTTTTTTTCAGGAAAATAATCTGACAGTTACCAAGAACTCAGCAAATATTATTATAATTTAATACAATAATAATTCTTTAACTGATCATTCGCGCTGCTTGCCTATCAAGAAAGATCCCGAATAGGCGTGATGCGCGGCTTCTTTTATAATAGTTACCAATCTTGGAGAATATTCTCCATCTTAATAAAGGACCTCAAGAAAAATTCTCGAGCGGACGTTACAAGAACATGCAAATATTTTCCTTCGTTTCTTTGCCATCAGTTTAAAATGCATATAGAACAGTGCCGTATTGGCACATTTTGAGCCAATACCAATACTGTGCTAACTGCCATACCTTTGGGAGCATACCAATACCCGAAATATTGGCCAATATCTGGCCAAACCAATATTTGGGATCCTAAATTATACCTAATATATATTATATATATATTATAATATATATAATATATATATATATATTATATTATATATAATATATATATATTATTATATATTATATATATATTATATATATATATATTCAATGATAATATATATATTTAATATATATATATATATATATATATATATATTAATTAATATATATATAATTATTATATATATATATATATATAATATATATATATTATAATACTATATATTTCGTTGGGTGAAGATTTAGACCCTCCGCACCATCCCAGTCCTCCTCACTCTCTCCTCTCTCACACTCACACCACTGCTCACCACTCACTATCTCACAACTCAACTCACACTCTCACACACTCTCTCACACACACACTCTCTCACACACACCTCTCTCACACACACACTCTCTCACACACACACACTCTTGCTTAATGATCTTCATTTTGATTTCAGGTGTTTCTTAATCCTTACTCAAAATATGTACCAGTAATCAAAATATTTAAACTAGAAGATGGAATATTATTAACTCATGTGTATTCGAAAATTCTCGAAATGTGCAACTTCATTACGGTAGTCGCTTACCGAAACCCCAAGGTAATTTTGCCTCATTTGAGGAAAGCAATTAATAAAGCTGAGGTTTTCAGTACTAGCTTTATGATTAGAATGAAATAATAATAGATTTTCGTTAAAATTCTAAAGCTTAAATTGTTTATATAAAACACTTTGTATAATGCATAGATAGATGTGCTAGGAGTTATCATGTTTGTTGTAGAGTTTTTAGCCTTAATTTTATAATATTTACAGATGATACAAAAGAAAGGCAGAGTAGCATCATATAGGGGTCCAGAGGTTTATCTACTCAGGCCTGAAGAACAAAGGGGTAAGTAAGCCATTCAAGGACAGAGCATTTTGAATGTAAATAATAATCATTTAAAATTGGACCATGTTTAGATATTTCAATAAGATCTTTTAATATATTTTGGTTTATTTTAGGTATCCGTACATTTCCAAATGAAGAATATATTAAGAGATCTGGCTTTTCGTTCAAAACCTAAAAAGTACATAGATAACTGCAAGAGTATAGAATTCATTTGGTCTTCAGCTCTTTTCGCAGGGGGAAATCGAATGAATTTCTTCACTTTCGTAGAGTTGTATCAAATCAAAAATAACATGTGTCGTGAGGGATATTCTTTAAATTTGTTCATTAACGAAATTGAAAATAATAATTTAAACTTACCAAACATAAATTTAAATGTTTCTGGAAGATCAGAAGGAAGTCGACCTATGGTTTTTGAAGGGGCAGAACAGCCGCAAGAACCGTCAAACCACGCGCACAGGCGAGCTGTTTGGAGGGGCAATAAGTAAGGAACCTTGTCAGACTTATGACACAATGGTAAAGACGCTTTTATGATGATTTCCCCGATCATACACTTGTTAAAAATGCTCTTCCTCTCAGTGAACTTTTTGGATGCTTCTCTAAATCTATACAGTCCCAAGGCTTCCACGTGTTAGCTGAGAGTTTTTGAAGAAATTAAGACGTTTGATGCCTATTCATTGAAGCATGGATTAGACACATTGGCGATTGCTCTCTTCGGCTGCTGTTTTCAAAAGAAGAATGTTGAAATTATTTTTTGTGGAAGTTTTAAAAATTTGTAATATATATATATATATATATATATATAATATATATCATAATAATTATATATATAATATAATATATATATAAATATATTATTTATATATATATATATAATATATATAAATATATATATTATAATATATATATAATATAATATATATATATATATATATATATTAATAATTAATATATATTATATTTATATATATATATATTATATATATATATATATATATATAATATATATATATATTATATAAATAATAATAATAAAAAAAAGTACTGGAAATT
Organism: Trachelipus rathkii; assembly: GCA_015478945.1. Classification (NCBI taxonomy): domain Eukaryota; kingdom Metazoa; phylum Arthropoda; class Malacostraca; order Isopoda; family Trachelipodidae; genus Trachelipus; species Trachelipus rathkii. The sequence continues at coordinate 47,336 of JABUQX010022432.1, read as the reverse complement.
TCAAATTGCATTATACATATAAAACTATTGAGTTTAAATCCTTCTCATAAGTTTCAAGACTACAATTAATAAAATAAGCTATAATGATGGTAAACAGATGTCAGGTTATTAAATCAAAACCATTGAAAACTTGTTGTTCAAATGGACAAAAACATGGGTAAACCTAAGCCATTGTATATTATGTAGTTTCTGGGTAAACTTTGTAACTTGAAACGTCGAAGAAAAATAAGACACCGGAGAGCAATATAACAATTTATTACCCATAAATCGCTAAAATTTGGAGCAAGAACGGGCAATTAAAGTTAAACTTAGTAGGGAAGGAGAGTATTAATTAGAGAAGTAATCCACAAATACATGCATTGGCAATCTTAAAATCTCATTTTCTTTCTCTTTCTACTTTTCCTTTTTTCTCTTCCTTTATCTAATATATCTAACCCTTAATTTCGATACTTGTGTTTTTAACGTTTTTTAACATTTTTCTTTTTTCTTTTAATTTTTTTCGTTTTCTTTCACTCGTTAGATCTACATCCTTCAATTTCAGTCTCTAATTTTCCGTTACAAACACGCTCGCAGGAAAAATGATTTTAAGTTTGGGATTAGTGGACTTAAAATTATCACGTAAACAAAATATCGCGAACAGGCATTACACTATTTTTACACGACTTTAAACGTTCTGCAGTTTATTAACATTAATTTATATATTAAAAAGTTAATAAAAGAGTTCCATGGTGAAATTACACTTTTTGAAAATCTAAACTAATAAATGAAAGGACATCGACAAAATAAAATGCCGGAAGTTTGAAGGAAATTGAGGAAAGCGTAAAATTCAATCCTAGCGTTATTAAAAGTAAAATAGAGGAAAATAAACAAACCAACTGAACCAAGCTTTAATAAAGTAGTACTTAATAAAAACTTTAAGCAAAAATTTGCAATTCTGAAGTAACATCAACAAGCAGTAAAGAGGAAAAGGGTACTTGCTTTGGCATTGAGAATTTACGGGCGGGAACTGACGGGACTTTGTGGACGTTGAATTTACAGATGATGCTTTAGAGTGTGATTGATAAAAACATAATCCACAAACAGTTTTTTTTTAATTCTGGTATAATTGTTCTAAAGACAATCCGATACCGTTAACCGGGACAACTTGCATGTGGATGCCTTGAAAGAAAACTTTATGCACGTTGGTACCTACCGATTATGAAAGAATCAGCTGAAATTTCTTAAATGCTCATCAACGCAGAAAGGAAATAAGAATATTCACGGTTCGGCATCAACACAAATCCAGAAAATATACACACATGCACAATTAAGTTATTGTGCTCCGCCGAGATTTCCAATGTTTTTCTAACTTAAAAGAATACAAATTATCAAGAATTAACATACTCCAAGGAAGGTATCTAGTAAAAGAAAATTCTACACAATTTGCATAAAAAAAGATTATAAAGAACGTCGAACACTTGAAAAGACTTCAAAACTATTTTATACCTGAAGGGAAAATTCCAATAGAAGATTGCTTTTTGGACTTTGCAAGAGAAATGTCACGCTCTAAAAGAAAAGTGGTGGTTGCATGTTTGGAGGATACGGAAGAAGAATAGGATCATTTATCGGTAAATATTTAAAGAAAACTTATAGGAGAAAATGGTAATGTCGTAGACAAAAGGAATCTTAAATAAAGTTTAAATGTGGGAAAACATGAAATTAAAACACAATAAGGCACGTTGGAAATATCAATGAAGAGAAATTTGCAAAATAATTTTACAAAAGTTTAAGAATTGACAAAAAGTTTTCGATTCATCAGGACAACCTAACAAAAAGCTCAAAAGAAATATTTATGCATAGAAAAACTAGATTGAAAGCGACTACTTAGACACTGATGATGATTCGTTATCCATTGAATTTATATTCAATATACAAAAACTACTAGCATTCATCATAGTATCTTCAAGCTATATATAAAAATATTCTTACGCTACCTATCATACTTATACGGTAGAAAATGTTAATGACAATATTATCTTTGCGATTAACCCTGATTAGGAAGGAAAAAGATCTCATTGGTACTTTGTCACTTCAACTTCAATAACCGAATTATTAGATTTTTTATTTCACTATCAAATGGAATGCCAGAAAACGTGTTGATGATGATTATTAAAAACTGATTGATTGTAACATATGTAACCAATAGAATTGAAGAAATAGGAGTTAGTAATAGTAAAAGATAATCTAATTCAAAAAGATTTTGAAGTGACATTTGTTCAATACAATACAAAAAGTATTTTGCAAGAAAAAAAAGGTTAAATTATTAACAGCCAAAAAATCCGAACCACTTTAAAAACCGACCTTTTGGCATATGAATATCCGGTTCAGAAAAATAATAAATTCAAATATAATCGACTAACGTTAATAAAAAATAAATGCATTTTATATCCAGGAAAAATATTAAAAAAAATATAACTAAGGGAAGAAATATAGTCCAAAAATTAAAGCGCTTTCGAATAGGCAGCGGAAAAAAAAATGAGTGTGATTGACAAAATTTTGCATGTACGGTAGGTGAAGATTTGTAATGATAGAATGTATTAGTTTTCGTAAATGGTTTCACACGGGTTTCGTAATTACAATACCAAAACGTTTAACGGAAAAAGCTTGTTTCATGCAGCAAATACGGAGGAGAAATTATTTTTTTAAATGACTGGTATTATATTTTGTATTGGATTTCTTAAAACTAAACGCATTACGAATGAACTTTGCATTCTGGAGCAGACAACGTTTTCTATATATTCATATTAATATAGCTATATATATATCATATATATATATACTATGTTATATTAGTAGAGATAATATATATACTAGTACTATATACTATAGTATATATATAAGTATATACTATATATACATATATAGTATATATATATATATCATATAATAGCAGTATATACTATATAGTATGTATATATATTATATATGATAATATATATACGAGTATATAGTACTATATATATATATAGTTATATACTAAGTTTTAGTATAGTATATGTATACTATATATATACGGATATATACGCTATATATATAAATATATCATATAATCATGATAGTATATATATATATATATATAATATATATATATGAAGTAGTATATAAAGCGCCAACTATATGACTACGTAGTATATATATATAATATATCAGTACATTCTGATCCATTTATGAAGTATCTATATATATATAGCTAGGTATATACTATAGGTATAGTATATGACTTAGCTATATTAATACTAACTATATACGTATATATACTATATACTACATATATATATACTATATATATAGCTATATAGGTATATAGTATATCATAGCCTATATAGTAGCCCGCCATAGAGATATAAAATAATACCTACCGTACTACTACTATATACCTACGTACTACGCTGATATACCTGTATATAATCATTATATAATAGCTACATAGTATAGTAACTATCCTCCTACTATATCATTCATCATATAGATTATAATATATGTATAGTAAAACTATATATTGTATTTATTATTTACTAGATACTATTATATATATATATTTTATTCTAGTACTTCTATTTATCTATTTAAGCTATGATATTGGTAATATATATTTAAAATAATATGCAATATTATGTTAATACTATTTATAGTATACCTTAAACTAGTCTATACTATATATATATTATATGTACATATATATATTATAGTCATTTACTATTATTTATATTAATACTATTATGATATTATTAAGTATATAGTATATAGATATGGATATAATATATAGTATTATATTATATACTATATGTAATATAGTATAGATATAACATAGTACGGTTATATATAGTAATAAGTATATTGATAACTATAGGTACTATAGGCTTATACTATATATTATAGTATATATATATTGTATACTATATATAAGTTTATTATAGATTATATATAGTAATGATATATACTATATATATATAATATAGTATTATTATATATGATTATAGATATACATTATATATATACTATTATCATTTATATATATATATATCATTAATCATATATTTATATATTATCTATATTATATATTTACTATAATCATATTACTATAATAACTACTAATATATACTTATATATTATATATATATATATAATTATATACTATATATAGTATATATACTATATATAGTATATAGCTATATATATATTATATACTATATATTAGTAGCTATATTTATATATAGATATACTATATTTTTCTTAATTATAGTATATATACTATATATATTATATATATATATATATAATGATATATATATCATAGAGTATATATTGACTATTATATATATAATATAGGTTTATATTATGTAATATACTTATATGGTTATGATATATATTATTTATACTTTATGTATATATATTTATATATATAATATATATTTTATATACTGGAGTATATATATAGTTATAAGTAGTATAGTATATATATTATATATATATAATATATTCATATCATATATTTAGAGTAGATTATATAATATTACGATATATATACATTATTTATATATATATTGATAATATACGTATATATATTATGATTATAATATATAGTATATTTATATATAGACTGAGATATATACGTATATATATATATTATAATATATAACTATAGTATATATTATACGTTATATATTACTATATATATTATATATTATATATATTATATATATGATTATATATATATAAATATACTAGTATACACTATATATTATATTTTTACACACTATATATATATATATTGTAGATTACTATTATATATATACTATAGTTAGATATTTATTATATTATATATGGAGACGATATATAGTATTATATATTACGTATTATACTATATATATATATAGAGGATTATATACCTAGTAGTATATATATATATAAGTATATATATATATTGTAGTTGTATATATAGATATAGTATTTTATATATTATATATATATATCCATATACATTATATATAGGTATATATATATATATTAAAATTATATATACTGTTATAGGTACTATATATATAGCTATAATATATATATATACTATTATATTATATATATATATAGGGTGACTGTACATTAGCGTTTATGTATATATATATATATATAAATATTATATATATGTTATTATATATAAGTATATATATACTATTTATTTATTATACGTATACTATATATATTTACTTATATATAGTATGATATATTTATTTATACTATATATATTATATATTCCTTTTATATATATAGTATATTTAGTTGAAGCCAAAATATATATATATTTAGTTTGATATATAAATATATATATATTTATTTAACATACCTATATATACGTATATAGTATATTTATTAGTGACATATATATATAGTATATATAAATACTATTTGATTTAATATAAATGGTATTATAGTATTATATCTAGTATATATGTAGATATATCATAATGATATCAATATATATATATATATATATATATATACTTTATTTAGGGTAAATATAATATAGTATTATATATATATAAGATATCTATATAGTTATAATATATATAATACTATTATATAGTATATATATTATATATATTAATATATTTATTGCTATATATTATATTTATTTACATATAGTATATATATTAGTAGTATTTATTTATATTATACCTATTTTACTATATAGTATACTATATATATATATTTATTTGTATATTAAGGTATATTAATATAAACTATATTGTATAGTTATATATATATATTGTATGTATATATATATAATATATTTACTTTTATAAAATAATTATTTATTGTATATGATGATATAATTCTAATATTTATAATATATAGTATTATTATATAATTTATATATTATATATATTTAACTATTAGATATACTATATACTATATATATTTTTATTGTATTATATATATATGATTATATTAATAATTATAATATTATTATATACGATATATAATATATATATATTATAGCTATATAATAATAATAATGTGTAAATAAGTATGAGATATATTATATAATATATATATATATAACGTTATATATATATATCTATAATATATAATATATTAGATAATATATACATATTATATTAATGATTATATTATAGAATATTTAATATAGATAATAAAAATAAATATTTCAAGTATTAAATATATTAAGCTATATTAATTATATTTAATAATAGTATAACAATTAACTTTAATATATATTATAAATTATATATTATATATATAGAGTTAACATATATATTATAAATTATATATTATATATATATATAGTATATTAAATATTATATTTCAATATATAGTATATATATTATATATACTATATAGATATAATTTTACCTCATCATATAATATTTATCATAGTAATAATATAATATTATCTGATATAAGTCATACTAATAATAATATATATAATATATAATTGTATTATTAATATTTATTAATTATATATATGAATATATTATGATATTATAAATAAATATAGTCATATCAATGAATATATAAATACTTATATTTTATTTATAATATATATATAATAATATAATATATATGAAATATATATATTAATTATAATAAACTATATATATATTAAATAATATGTATATACTATTAATTAATTATATTATACGTATATATATATATATATATATAATATATAGAAATATTAAGTAATATATACTATACTATATATATATATATAAATAAAATATACTATATATATATATAATTATGGTAATATATATATTATATATATTAAATATTATTACTATAAAGTTTAATTATATTATATTATATTAATTATTAAATATTTAGCTTATATTATATTATATAATAATATAATATATGAATAATATAATACTTATATATATGATAGTTATATATATATATTATTAATTATATATATATATTATATAATATTTAGGTAATGTTATGATAATTATGACTGACCAAAATATTATAAGTAGTAAATATATTAAAATATTATTATATTATTAACATAATATATATATTATAAGTTATATATATATAATTATATAGAGTTATATATGTATATATAGGATGATATAACTATATATACTATCTATATTAATTATATGATAATTAATATATTAATAATTTATGATATATATAGTATACATATATTATATATATATATAATTTATATTAGATAATATATAATATGATATATATATAATAGCTATTAAAGTATATCATATATATATGATTAATATTAAATAATAATATAATTATAATGATAAATATATGATATATACTAATGATATATATTATATAACTATAATTATATAATTCACAATAATATAATATATCAAATATATAACTAAATATAAATCTAAATATAAAATGAAAATTATATATATAAACATATATTCCATAAGATATACTAACATAAATAATAAATATAATATAAGTATATAATATTTTAATATATATATAATTAAGTCTGGAGTATATATAATATATACTAAGTTATTAATATTATTATACTAGTATAACAAATGTTTTAATTATAATATATATACATATATAATATATTACTATATCTATATATCTGTATTATTAAATATATATTATATTATATAATTAGATATATTAGATATATATTTAATAAAGTTATATTATATTATCATTAAATAATAGTATTAAATATTAAACTTATTAATAATTTATATAATTATGTATTATATTTATTATATATATATACGATTCTTCATTAATATATATATCATATTGATATTTTTTTTCTAAATAATACATGTATTATATATATTAGTAATAATTATATATAATATATGTAGGGGATAGAATAATATATTAATATGATATATAGTATATAAAAATTATATTATATTATTATATTATATATTATATATTATTATTATATATATATTAATAAGGTAGTAATATATATTGATACATACTATATAAATTAGTATAATAATAATAAATATTATATTATATAATATAAATAGTATTATTAATATAATATATATATTACTATATTAATATTATATATATTTGATATATTCTCTATATTATAATATATATTTTATATCATATCTTATATATATTAGTAATATTTATGCTATTTACTATATAACATATATCATATATATGTATATATTATTATCTATTATTAGATATATATATATGCTTTAGTAATATATTAATATATTAATTAATTATACTATTATTATACAAATAAATAGTATATTATATATATATATCAGTATATTTATTGATATATATAATTAGATTATAATATTATATATAAATACTATATGATATTATATAGATATATAGAATAAGTATAACAATTATATATATTATATTTTAACATAATTATAATAGTAATATATAGTTATATATTAATACGTTATATTATAAATATAAATTTTAGTACCTAGCGTTCCTCCAGCAATGCATCAAAGTTCATAATCAACTCACCTCAGAATCCCTTATACCTCATAAGAGGTTAATTTCAACATTTGGACGAAATGCCTACGCAGGTATTAGCTGCATGAAAATAGCTATATTTATACCACTGGTTAATTAAACGTTCATTTATAATATCATATATATGGAGTAATTTACCTAGAAACCTCCGTCCATGAAACTCCAATTTATACGATAAACTGAATGCACTACACTCACTTAAATTCCAATTACTACACAATTCTATTTAAGCTAGCATTACTAGTACATACTAGCAAGTATAAATATCTTTGTCAACTGCCACACTCATTTTTCACTTTTTCTCTCGAGCTCTACCATATTCGAAAGCTGACTTTAATTTATAGTGGTATTATTAATTTACTCCCTAGCTTATAATTTATTTTTAAATATAATTCTTTCTATGGAATATGTTATTAAAAGTATTGTAACTATATTTTAATTAACGTTAGTGATGCGCATTATATTTGAATTATTATTATTTTTCTGAACCGAACATATTCATATGCCTAAAGGTCTCTCGTGTTTCTTAACTACAGTGGTGTATCTGGATTATCGGCTGTTAATATAATTTAACCTTTTATTGCTCATTGCTAAAAATATCTTTTTATTTCTGTAATAATATAAACAAATGTCATATTCTATATAAAATCTATTTATTGATAAATAATATTTAGTATTATTATCTTATTTTAACTAATTACTACATCTACTACTATTTCTTACTAATCATTCTATTGGTACATGATATTTACAATACAATCGAGTTTTTATAATAATATAATCCATATATTCAACATAGTTTAATTACGTGCACCTTTTTTGCTGGGTGTTTTCATATAAGCAATATATAAATATCTTGACATAAATTCGCGTTAATTTGAAGTGATAGGAACATCCTCTTGGACACTCTCTATCCCCATATGAGAATCTTTTTCCTCCTCTTCTGTGGTTGATGAAGCTACAACAGGCGGTTCATCAATTGTGACTTTATTTTGGTTCCAAACAATGTCATCTTTTAGCTTCTTAACCTTGACACTCAACTTCTTCATTTTCACAACTGTAAAAAAATAAATATATATAAAACCATTATTCTCAACAAACGTGGATGATGATGATGATAAATATAAATAATAATAATAATCAATTTTATATAAAAATTATTGACAACGTAAGCAACAGACTCGAAAAATAAAAAAAATCTACACAAGAACATTCTATCACGAGCTATATGATTTACGCTCAAAATAGGTTTAAAATGATTCTTAATTAAAAGGCAGATTAACAACCTAAAACAATTACCCAACTCAAAGGAAAATTGCTACCGATGGAAAACGAACTGGCGATTGTATATCAAAATTGGACCCAAACACAAATAAAGATAAATTTCCAGAACGGTAAACATTTCACGAAATTGTTACAGAAAGTAAAACTGGTAATAGGAATTTATGTTTAAAAATATTTCTTTGGATTTCTACAGTTCACTTTGCGTAACCATGTTAGTTGAGGTAAGTTCACGATATATTTAATTATGAGGTAAAGTTCACGATATATTTAATTATATCTTTTTTTTTAAACCTAAAAATCTAAAATTTGAAACTCTCCCGTTTGACGGCTAAAATGTACTTTTATATTACCGTACCACTTTCTTAACGCCCTAATTCTACAAACTCACAAAATCAGTCTAATTTGGACTAATCCCTTTGTACACATACTGACCTCATCATCGCAGACGGCAAAACTTATTCCCTAATTTGTATTAGAAACTTTACGCTTGCAAAACTAAAGTTTTTCCTCCATTACAATTTGAAAATCATGTAGTGAAGAATATCTTAATTTAAGGGTTGTGATAAAGATGCGGTCTACAAATTTAATACCAAAAATAAAATTAATGGGTTGGCCTAATTGTATGAAGAAGCCCGCAATCTTAAAAGTAATTCAACAATGGGGTTGCCTACATGTTGGGAACGAATTAACCTACACTAAAATGGGTATAGTGAAAAATTACGTTTTCCGAGGTAATCTTTATAATAATAATAAATATATTGGCAAAGTGGTCAAGCATAGCAAGATTGATTTTCCTAACAAAGTTCACAAAAGTATACCCTGAAAATATTGGCAAACTTTTGATAAATTGCAAATTTGTGATAAGTTTCATGGTTCATATGCAATAGTTTTTACCAATGTTACCGATTTTTTTCCTTTAAATAAATTATCAATCATTTTTTGACTTTTTCAGTTAATTAAAAAAATTACGAGGCAAAGAGTAATAGAAATGGTATTGGGTATTTTAATTTTAATAAAACGCCAAGCCAATTTTCGAATTAATTTAATTTACTTACATATTTAAACGGCTAAAAGCAAAGAATTTTTCATTAAATTTTTATTCTTTACCTTAACTTTTAAAATTATAAGAAAAATAACTAGCCAGCTGTTGCGTAACACTTTATGATGCTATCTCCAAATTGAAATGTCCTAAGGCTTTACGGTGTTTTGGTCACTGGGTCAACGAAGATCTGTGCTTGACGTGCCTCGTTCAAATATTGTCGCCGAGCGAGCTGTGAACTGATGGAGGAGATCCATCAAAAATATAAAACAGATAAATATCTCAACACAAAGTAAGCAGTAGTAATTACAATTTTAAATAAGTATATTTCATTTATTGGAGTCCATATATTTTCAAATAAAAAGATTAATAAACTAAATGTTTTTTGCTTCCTTTAACCTAAAAATATCTTAGGTGCGGGAGGTTTTTCAAAAACGACGAAAAATTAATATTATTTGTGGGACCTAGAGGCAAAAGTTCATCATTAGTGCCACAGAGCTTTGTAAATCTAAATATATATATATATATATATATATATATATATATATATATATATATATATATATGTATATACATATATATATATATATATATATATATATGTATATATATATATATATATATATATATATATATATATATATATATATATACCTCTCTATATATGAATAAGAAGATGAAGCATAATTTTGGCCAAATATACTCTTTACCCTTTCTTGACACCCTAATTACTCTCTCTACAATGGTTCCTTCTCACCTCTTTATACAGAAAACTTTTCTTCTACATTAGGTCTTAATTTTTAGTTTTTGCCTCAAATACAAACTGTCTTCGTTACAATGCAAAATTTCCCGTGCCTTTAACTTTGGTAGTCTTTCCACCTTGAAATACAATACCAGTCCCATTTGCCTTTGCAATCTCTTACTTCAAACACTATTTACAGCTGTGGCTTTGAGCTTTCTTAGCCAACCATTTCGCCCTAAGTTTCAGGAGTCCCAGCAAGTACAAACGCTTATCACCCATCTTAAAAATTCCGTTCTTCGGTCCTAGCACCACAAAAACTTGTGAAAATCTCAATCACACACTCTATCAATGCTTTTCCTTCTTTTGCTCGCTTTATCTTCATTCCTATTAATAACTATAGTATTTCAAATTTTTTCGCATAAAGATTCTCTTCCTATATATATGAGGTCCTCATTGGTATATTTGTATAAGTGTACAATCTCCACTACGTGGGCCAAACAGACCTGCCCCCAACTTTACTTGAGGATCTCAAAAAGACCCGGGAGTTTCTTACAGAACTGGTTTACTATCACAACCCCAGAAAACTCCTCCATACGCAATCATACCTCTTTCAGAATAATCACCCTATTGCACAAAAAAAATTTGGATTCCCTCTGCCAATGTTCAACTCGACAGAAAGATTCTTGGGAGTCTCTACAGGTTTTGATTAAAACCCGAATTAAATAAAGTTTTGTCTTCTATCATCCTCTTCACTCATTAAATTTATATATATTCCAACCAAGTAATTTTTGTTTTGTTTTCTAACTGTAAACAAATTTGTAACTTTTAGTTTGCATTTAGCCTTATCAGCAAGTGAAATATAAATCAAGATTTATTACTTTTTTTCCTTGAATGATTTATTTATTTTAAAATTTATATGCATTGTTCATGACCATCAGTGTTAAATTACAAATCATTTGAAATATTTTATTTATAAATTATATTATTTTATCTCCAATCACCAGTGCTGATGATGGGTAACATTCTCGAGACGTCCATTATAATAAATGCTGCCAAATTGTACTTCATCTTCTTATTCATCTATAAATGCCAGTTTCCTCTTGGAACAAATCTATTGCAACTACATACATATATATATATATATATATATATATATATATATATAACTATATATATATATATATATATATATATATATATATATATATATATATATATATATATATATATATATATAGGTGTGTGTGTGTGTGTGTGTGTGTTTGTGTGTGTGTGTGTGTGTGTGTGTGTGTGTGTGTGTGTGTGTGTGTGTGTGTGTGTGTCCTCTGATGAAATTGATGAGATTTGCAAATGGAATCCACCAGAGTTGGGGATTTAAAATAAAAAATTCGATTGATCGTATACCGGCTTGAATCAACAACATCCCGTAATTGAAATGGCTTGTCGTAGAAAGTTAGGAAAATAGAAGAAGAAAGTATTTTCCAGTTCTTACCAGTTACTTACTTGTAGGAATGAGAATAGCGGTTAAGTCTGGTGTAAGAAAGTTGGATAGTGAAAGAATGAAGATCCGTAGACTGAAAATTCACAAGAACACTCTTCAGGGAAGGAGTTAAAAGATTAAAGATCAGTAGAGATTTGTGAAAGTCAATGAGAGTATGAGTAGTAGAGACGAAAAGCTTTCATTTCATTCTTTTCCAAAAAAGGGTTGTGCGAATGAAATCATTCCAAATATGCGATGCATTTTCGATGCAAAGTCAAGCAATTTCCGAATAGAAAGCAAGCATTTTGGGGTGGGTTGTGTGAAGAAGTTGAGGAAACTCCTCAGAACACCAAACCTCAAAGAGGATTTTTAAGTAGAAGATTTGATGCTATTCTTTCCAAGAAAGATCACTAGAAATTAAAATGTCAATTATATTAAGAAAAGGAATACCTGAGTTGTGTGCTTTCAATGATGAAATTATAGTTTCGTGGAAGATTTTTTGTCTAGTAGTTAGATGATGGAAATGAGTTTTTGAGACATTAAATATAACTACTGTATATTTTCTCTTCCCAAATTGGAATGCGAGAAAATCTGAAGTGAGTTGCCATAAAGCAGTGCTCCTAGTAAAGCCCATTTAAAGTTCTGTGGGACGCCTTTCCAAGTGAAATGAGGAATGAAAGGCGGATTTTTTAAGCATTAAAATAAATGATGAGTAATAAGATGACTGGAAGAAATTCATTGAGGAAAACTAGAAAAGAGTTTGAGAATATTTAAAAATTCTGAGAAACTCTACTATAATTAGATTTAAAGGACAAACACTGAGCGTCTACAATTGCTGTTACAGGACGACCGGAAAGGAAGACAGGGAATAGGTTACAGAGAGAAGAATAGATATCTAAAGTTTGAAATTTGAAAATCAAGCCTTTGTTACAGACTCTAACAAATTCCTTCGATATGTCTAACGATATGGCAAGAGATTCATCGGAATACCAAAAAGCAGATAATGAAGAATTAGAGAAAAAGGAAAGATGAAGAAAAAGAAATAAGACTAAAAGAATTAAGACTAGGAAACTTTGAGAAGAGCGGAGGTTAATGGAATAGGACGATAGGGTACAATCTTGGCAGCACAAGTAATGAGAACAACATATTGGATATCATCACAACCATACGCATTTTGGCGTTTAGCTCAGAGGAAGCAGAAATGACATTTTGAGAAAATATTGCAATGCTAAAAGTTTAAGAGTTGTCAAGAGGTGGAGAAGGAGGAATATTTCCAGAATCGTCAAAAGTGGAATTAGAAGCAATGGTTTGAGTGAAGAGTTCAGCCTTAGCAGAAGGTAAAAGGTAATACCAGAGGATGGAATAACAGAATCAAAGTTAGAGTTGAAATTTATTTTTTTTAAAATGACAGAAAGAGTGATGGAAGAGGAATCAAAAAGATGATTGCAATTTCTACACAGGAAAGAGTTTTAAGAGTTACGGAGAATATATTTTGCACGATTCCAGAATGAAATAGAAGTTTCAGGAGTTTTGAAGGTAATGGAAATTCTTGAAGGGATAGCACAAGACCAAGCAGAGTTAAACAAGGTTTATTGATTTCAGTTCAAGACATAATATGAAACGCATACTTCCATGCTAAAGAAAATGCATTCTGTACAACCAGAGTGATCCTTTCCATTGAAGCAATCGTACAAAAATCAAATAAGTGCGACCAGTAAGCAACATCGACGTGCCGGCAAAGGCAGGAGTTTTCTTGTGTAAAACTTGACAGAGAAAAACATTACAGATGTAGCAAGATCATAGGAGAAACCATGATGTAGAAATAATTTAACAGTTTGAGGAGAATGATTGGAATTTAATAAAATATCTATTATGTTGGATTCGTCTTCAAGACGATCGGACATACAGAAACATTCTGCTGAAAGTTATTTTGTAAAGGGAAATGGTAGATTAGTACCAACGTTATCTTGAGAATTAGTCGAAAACCATTTGGCGGTGATAAACATTAAAATCACTTATAATTATGATTAACCGGGCAATCATACATGTAGTTTTTGGATAATGAACTACCGAAATTAGTGAAGGATATTCCAACTGCCATTCATGAAAGATGATGCTACAGCACAGTTTAGTTTGGTTGCCAGACACTATTTAGACGATATGTTTAAGAATTGTTAGATTGATAGAGAGGAGAGATAACGTTATCTGCACATTCCCATGATTGTAACACAGTAGACCTTTTTTTAGCTATTCACCAAGTATTGTGTATTCTACAACATTTCTCAAAGAGGAGGTTACTTCGATCCCTATAAATCAAAACTTTCAAGTTATACACTGACAAAATACAACTGGAATCTTGGAACTTATTCCGCAGTCACTGGTACAACGATGAGTGGCTTGTTTTGCTGCATGAGGACATCATTCTTCAGCATTACTTGAAAATTTAAGATATGAGAGGTTCTTGCAGTAAACCTTGCCCCACTGAATGTTTCAAATTACAATCGTCCATCTTGAGTAGGTGGGCGTTAGGTAGGTGCTGTCGCAACATGGACTAACCTAAATCGTAGACAGCGAAAATAGTCGACAGGTCAAATGGTAAACAAGCCATTAAAAAATTTCAAAAAGGTGTCAAAACGTCGACACGTCTTTTTTTTACACTAAAGAGGTCGACAGCATTTTCTCAAGAAATGTAGAAACCGTCGACACATAAAATCGTAATAATCACATTGTTGACGGTCGTCTTTTGACAAAAATATAAGCCTAATTTAGTGTTGTTTCTTTTCATCATTTTCCATTAAAAGATAAAAACAGGCTTAGTGAATGGTTAAAGCATATTAATAGGTCAAATTTTAATCCAACTAAACATTCTGTGTTGTGTTCAGAACATTTTGATAACAAATTTTTTGTTTATCAGCCATTTACGAATAGACGGCAGCTTTCGTCCGAAGCTGTGCCTACAATTTTTAATTTCCGAACAGATTCCAATCGAAATAAAAGAAAATATAAAAGTGATTCGGAAGCACAATTTTTAGAAAGTTTAAAAAGTTTTGCAGCGAATTTGGAAAGGTAAGCAATATTCATGTATAGAATTTCCCTCCTATACAGTTATGTTCATGTCAATGAATTACTATTTATTTATTTTTTAATTTTTATTATAGGGTAAATATTTTAATAGTCGGGCATAACTCTGATGCAAATCATCAATGTCATTACACTTTCAATTACTCTAAGTTAACAAACACACTAATAGACTATAAGTTTTTGCGCATCATGAAACTAAAATTTTAATTTATTGGAATAGCAGTTCAAGTGTTTATCTTCTATCACCCTTGGAGATTCTCGTTATAGATTCCTCACCATTTTTTATATCCTCCGATGTATCAACTACATTATGATAATACTTAATTGTTTTTCTCCTCCGAAACTTCGTTGCACAATGGGTTGAATGAGCTCGTTACTTTTGAGAGAAATCATCCCATCTCAACGATAGAAGATACTGCAGAGCTTATACCTTGATCGAGTATGGGAGATACTTATATGTGAAAATCCCTGTTTGTGCCTAAATAATGTTCCAATTATCATGTAAAAATGTTAAAAGAATTATACAATACTTATATTATATATATTAACATATATTAAGGATATAGATATCCTTAGAAACTCTTATTCACAGTTGATATGCTTCAAATGTTAATAGAACATTTTTAACGTAGTAACTGAGCCATAACATAATGAGAAATAAAAGTTATTATAAGTATATAATCATTATATTTATGACTATATCATCATTATAATTAAAATAGACTTATGAACTTATAACTACAAGTAAGAGGAATCATTTACGTTAGCATATGATGGATAAATTATATATTGAAGAACTTCATATTAATTTGTTAAATATCATATGTTATTAATATAATAATTTGTAAACCCGGGCGAACCAACTTCCAATAACAAAGCAAACACCTGAATGAAGCCCTATTTTGGACCCTATGAGTAAAGAATCGATGAAACCATTTTGATATATTATAATATGGACATGCGACATCACCACTTTCCGCGTCTTTGATGGTTTATTTGATTTTGTAGTCTTTCTAATATTAGTTCATTCTCTTGGTGTCGTATTAACTTTTTCAGCCTATAATAAACATTCGAGTTTTATTTTCTGAGACTATATCTTAGTAGATCTAGATCCTAGATCTTCAACTATAACTACTTCTCTAATTCCATCCTAAAACAAAGAAAACTATAACACTTAAAGTACTCACTGCAATCCAATATGAGATTCAGTATGTTCTGCTGAGGCTAACTTGACAAACTACATTGACTGCACACGTCTTAGAGTCAAGGGCATGATATCCTGTATAGAGGTTCATTTTGTGATGAACATTGATTCATAGTTGTCACTTAGACGAAAGTCTATCTGAGCTAAAAATTCTTCTTTCATCCTTCCCACATCCATACAAAATGCACACTTTTTTGGTGTGATTTTTGACACCAGATCTATGAAATATTGTAGATATAAGACCAGGTCAAAAGAGAGATATAATCGTTTCTCGGTAAGAAAGAGATTCACTTTCGGCACTACCTATTCTTTTCCTATCAAAATTCTTTTCTAGTAAGTGGTAGAAAAAATTTATCATTCCACAATTTTTATACTAATCACTTTGAAATCTAATAGAAACTGGGTTATATCAGTACTTTAGGATATAACGAATCACCTATAAATTAAATTTTTGTGAACCACAAAAGAGGTATTGAGAGAGATATAAAAAACCAAGAGAGATTACAACACCATTATATTCAAATGTTAAAAAAATTTGGTTTTACAATTGCGTTGAATACCTTTAAATTGAAATTATCCCCGTATATCTCTCCGGAAACACTACACACACTCTATATATCATAAATTAAAACAAATTCACATTATTATTTTGGAATCAGTAAGCGGTGAGATTATTAAATACTATAATTTATCAGTAAAATAATTATATATAAAAAAAAAATATATTAATACGGGGGAGTACCTATATATTTCTTCACTTGTATTCACGTAATTATATATATACCGTATATATATATTATACTAGGTATATAGAGTGACAATAGAGGGGGAGGTGTGAGGTAATTTTTCCTCACATACTACTACGTATAGTATAGTGAGGGCATAGCTAGTAAATGAGAACTACCTATATTATACTGTATAGACTAATATCATATATATAATATATATATATAATATATATATAGTATATATATATAATATATAATATATTATACTATAATATATATATATATATATATATAATATAATAAATATATTATAATCACTATGACTCTATATATACTGATATACCAAATACCTTCATATATTACATAGAGCTAGTAGTTTAACGTGTTAATTGGGGGATTCTTGTATTTGCAATTTCAAAATTCTGGGGCCGGAGTCCGGAGTCGGAGTCGGTAGTCGGAGGTCGGAGTCGGAAGTCGGAGTCGGAGTCAGGTAATTTCATAGTCGGAGTCGGTAATTTCAAAAGGGTGGAGTCGGAGTTTATCCAGGAGTGGTAATTCATCAAGAGGTCGGGTCGTTGTCAATCCCTTTTAAGAGGGTGGAGTGCGGAGGTCGGACGGTCGGAAAATTTCCAACCAATCTCAACACGCCTTGTAAGGGCCGCCCGTCACTGCGATAAAATTTTAGAAAACATAGAGCCCCAACGCAAAACTGGACATGGGATGTGTGAGTAGGTTATCTGGGGGTATAATCGACGCAAGGGAGAGGATTCATTCATTACGAAGAGACTCCGGATGGCTAATAAAGCATGGAAGAGAGTACATGCGGTCCAACTCCTCCAAGAGATCAGTGAATTTAGCATAGAAACAATCACCTCCACGCTCCACGAGGACACGGGCTCCCTGGGTCATTTGGATCGACGGTTTTTTCGTTGGTACGCTGGCTTTGCATCCAAGAACGAGATTAGCACCTCGTTTGTGGTTCAATCGGTACCAGGAAACCATGACATGCTTGATGCGGCCGGTTAGAGTACCTAAGGTATTTGGTCCCAGTAGGCAATGATTTAAACCACCTTTGAAGACCGAGATTATATAACGCCTGACGTAAAATACAGAAGACTGTTCAAAACTCCACCAGAGAGGCAGACGTTACCAACGTTGCCAGAATAGTTCAATCTTTGCGTGGGCAGGGTGTGCACGGCACCCAAGTAAGTGAGTGATCCGAGAGAAGAATTGTCATGCGGTCGTACCGCTTGCGGAACAATTTCCGCGAACCTCGGAGTCCTGCCCATAGGTCCACCGCATCAGCGTGGCCACAATGGAAGGGGCGACCTGGCATTAAGCCCGAGAACACATCATTCAACGGTCCGACGATGGGCAAAGGTGTTCTTAGTACGGACGAGTCGAAAGTGTCTCTGAACGCCTTGGATATGCGTGCAAGAGTATCCGAGCGACCACCGGAGAGGTTCGCAGAGGCAAATGCAATGTGCTGCAGGTGCCATCGTTTGGAGGAGGTTCGGTTATGGTTTGGGGAGGTCATCTCTTTATCTGGGCCCTACTGGTAGAGTTGACTTAATCACTCTGTTCGTATGGGAGGGGCGAAACTTCTTCGCTGTAAGGTTATATCAACAGACACACTTCATACCTCAGAACTATGAAATAATTATATATGAATACATATATGTTGCGTGCCACATGCCCAACCCTAACAAAAATCAAGGTGAACATTTTTTCATTCCTGAATCGAACTGGACGGGAGGTCAGTGACAATCATGCCATAAGAACACTAACACAAGCCCATAGCGCAGACGCTACCTTAGGAAGTTCAAATTTCGGCTTTCGATGAGTGCCATCACTGCATAAAGTCTCTGGAACCTCTACCAATCGCACATTTGGTTGGATATCCCTGAACCGGTCCGGATCCGACAGCTGCGAACCCTTTCTACGGACACCTCTCCGGCTCCCATGCAGACATAAGCACTGGAATTAATCGAATAGGATACAAATCACTATCCAGATGACAATTCGACCACACCTTATCATCGAGAAGCATGCCAGGAGCAGTGTGTCAGGACAGAACATGCCGTGCCAAGAGGATGGGTCAATAACACGGTATTGAGACAAATTTCACCAACATCCACCCCTGCGGCAAGTCCGTCGTTCGTACGCAAGACATGTGTTGGTGTATTACAGCATACCGAGAAATCTTTTGAAACACCCTTCTGACTGAGAGATTCCTTTTGGCTGCACTCCATTGGCCACAACATCTATCAACTATGGGTTCTTGGGTGCGAATGTTCCATCCAATGTTCATTTGTCACTTAGGTTCAGAATAAAGTGCCATTTCGCCATTCTTCAAAAGCTTTTCACTCACCTGACCACTCTCACTAACGACTCGTCGTGGTGCGCTGTAGGATTTTGGGACGAAGTAGTATAATATTAATATTTATAATTATTGGATTATATTACATATATTATATAATTAATATATATTACTAATATATTATATAAACATTATAATATTATAATACTATATATATCATATATATATATAAATATATATATATATCTATAATTAATATATATAATATAGTATTAATATATATATTAATATAAATATATATATATATACTATATATATAAATATATAATAAAAATATATATATATATATATAATACAATATATTACTATAATATATATAAATTTATAACATATATTCTATTAATTATCAATATATATATATATTATATATATATATATATATATATATTATATAAAATAATATATTACATACTATATATATATACTATATATATATAAGTTGTTACGTCTGTTCAAATCGTAAATGTTTTTAATATCAATAAATTGCTGAAATTTTGTTCATTTATATTAAAATCATAAGGTGCCAAAAATTCATCCTAGACCTTTGACCCGAAACCTAGTTAATTAAGAGTTTGGTGGTGGTCCATGTGAATTAATAAATAGGACTGAACCACCATGTACTTCGGGCGCGATTATTCAGTAATATTATCACTTTACCCATGAAAACCGTAGCTATGATATATCAGTGTCTGTTCAGCAAATTAAAAAGGATATAAAATATGTTTGGTCTACAGTGAATCCGAGACTACCTGTCATTACTGATAAATCCATAGATAAAAAAATAAAAGACCTTCTTATTCTTATGAAAGATATTAATCGCAAGCATGGTAAAACACTTATCAAAAATCATCTATATGCAAAATTGCATTGGCTTTTCGATATTTCCGCATGTTACTGTTCCCTGGATACCGTACCTTGCAGTGATTCACGGGTACTCTGTACGATTGACCACTATGTTCAAGAAAATATTATGTGTTTGCTCTCGAGATGCAAAGGTACCACGTGAAGACAGAGCATAGCTACGGGATCAGAGATCTAAAATATGACCCAAGGAAACATATCAAGTGTCTTCAGTGGATAAAGGCTCTGTCAAATGTCAAAGAAGGACTAAACATAAGCAGGAACAAGAACTTATTCAAGAACATTTTGAGCAGCTACCAGGATCTTCCATGATTGCTGAGTCACCTGAACACTTAGAAGGATCTAAATGCGAGATAAGGTTTTTGTAATATTTACTTTCATTTTATGTTAAATATGGTAACTAAGAAATCAATATATTCGAGCAAAGCAATATTTATATTACAAACTACAAGGATGTGTGTTTCATTTTAATTCAGAAAGAACATGAATTGCAGCCGAGAAAGATAACGTCAGGAGTACAATTTAGTGAACTTCCCCAGATATACAATGGATCATGTTCGAGATTGTTCTTCAAGATTAGGCTCAGCTCTTGCGAATGCTTTGTTACATGATATCAAACACCTACTAAAACTTTTGATTGACAAGTGCAAACTTTTTGTTAAGAAAAGTGTGCAATTAGAAAAAAATATGCAGTTGATTTGTATTTGTGTGGATCGTAAGGTCGACCACCACACTCTAGCATATAAAAATATAGATGTACGCAAAGATAAATTTTCGAGTTCTTTAAAAAAGTGTCGAGTCAGAACATCACCTGACCTTCACCAGTGAGGTTGCAAAATCTTCTGGCACCTATCTGACCAATAGAACAGTCCCATTAATGGCACCACCGGAGATTTACTTGCTCAAGAGCCACTCAATGTTCTTCAAGAATATGTTAGCATTATCAGTATATAAGCCATCCTTCTTGATAATACCGCAATTAATACCTGCTATATGAGTGACTTAGTTATTAAACTAGAAGAATTATTGGGAAGGAAACAGCATATTATTGGATGTGCACTGCATCAGAATGAACTGCCATTAAGAGCTATTTTCAGAAAAAATGGACAATGTTACAACTGGTCCGAAAAGTTTAAGTGGATCAATTGGGCAAAGATGTGCAGAAAATCTCCAGGAGATCCCTCAGGTAACGTTTGAAGCTGTGGAAACTCCAATTATTGATGGATATATGCCAGAGAAAGTGTTAAAAGACCCTATTCACGATTAAAGGCTTCTGTATCAGTATTGAAAGGGGCAGGTTTTTTTTGTAATACGAAATTTAAAAATTTAATATTGTTATAAAGTGAAGTTTTAGTTAATTTACTCACCTAAATACTTCTGGAAAATGTATTTTTTGAAGATTTTCTCCTGTAGTTTGCTGAGAACATCCTTTAGAAATCCCCAACAATAGCCTGCAAAGCATATTTGGATTTCCAATTTTCCCTGGATAACGTTTTTTCGATAGTTGAAATTCTTGGTGGAATCGCTCACCAATTGCTCATCGCTTATAGCGCCTAGATTGCAGTTAGGAAAAAAGTCCAAGTGTAAATGAAGGAAATGTATTTTTAGGGACATGTAACATCCCATTGCTTTTAATAATTCGACGGGGAGTTCAAAAAAACAGTTCTTCATAGTTGTCGCCTTAAATATTGCCGGAAACCCAGTTATGGCCTTTTTAAAGGATCTCTCCCCATGCAGGTTTTTCAATATTATTCAAACTTTTCACCAAAGTGATGGTCCTTCATTAACTCCCTTATTTGTGGGCCTACAAATATACCCTCTTTAATTTTAGCCTCACTGATTTTAGGGAATTTCTTATTTACGTATAGGAACCTTGGACCACTTTTATCCATCGCTTTTACAAAAATTTTCATTAACCCGAGTTTGGTGTTCAAAGGAGGAAGATATACGAGTTCAAGTTTCACAAGTGGTTGAAAAATTACATTTATTTATTTCCAGTATAGATTTCTTTTAAGCCCATTGCTTCTTGACAAAATTATTTTTGCGATCTTCTCTGCTATCCCACTCACATAGGAAACAACAAAATTTAGTATTTCCTTGTTGAAGACCTAACAAAAGTGCTATAACTTATAAATTCGCCGCATAATTCCAAGAATGCTGTTCGGATCGTATTTTCGATAACAAAGTTTTCATGTTGTCGTTAGGTCTCTTTCATATGGGCTCCATAGGCAACAGGAGTCAAAGTTTCACATTTCCATTATGAAGAAGCACTCTTTTAAACTGAGTTTAGGAGAATTATAAACAATCTCCATTCCTTAGGATCATGATAGTCTCGTAATTCTCTCATTAATGAACAACATCAGTACAATACAATAAATTGCCGTTTACCGAGAAAAAGCTTCGGAATTCTTCTTCGCGTCCGATAAGAGAAAATTGTAGTTCCCTTCTCAAGGAGATCCCAACCCTATTCTAGATGCCAATAGTTCTGCCTGCTTCTTTGACAATGATAGGTCGAAAACTAGATCTTGAGTTTATGCTGATTAATTCTATGAGGTTCTGTTGACATTCCATCATAATCAAGGTCTTCAAAGTCGTCATTTTCTGGACGTAATTGTAAACCTTCTTCGTCGGAGTTTTCTAACAGGAGATTCCACATTTTTCAGTGGTGCAGGGATAGAAGCTCTTTGCTTGAGAAACAGCCTAATAGCCGCAGGTAGGTTTGATATTTAATGGTCTTTTGGGCTTGATTGTTATTCCAGCCAAATTTTTGTAATGCAAATAACAGTCCATTGGCGTAATCCTTTGGTTTCCTCGCATACCATTGGAATGCAAATGGCAGTATTCTGGACTGTCGTTAAGCGCAAACCACTAAGTAATTTTACACAGACGCATAGCAAATATGAGGTGCCCAAGATTTATCTTGATCACCAAGCTTAATTTCAAAATAAAGTTTACATGCTTTTTTATTAATTAAGGGAGTAATATTCCTCATTTGGGACTTCAACGTTACCTCACCCCAAATGTAAAAAATTTGTTTGAATCATTTTTACAATTTCGTGATTTTAATAAGGTATCTGATCTGTAAGTGAAATTAAACAATTTGAAATATATATTAATATAATTATATATTATATATATATTATATATATTATATATTATATTATATATTATATATATATAATATATATATATATATATATATATATATATATAATATATATATATATATATAATATAATATATATATATATATAATATATATATATATATATATATATACTAGATATATATAATCAAACAATATATTAAACATCACACACTTCACATTCACGTCCAAAAAAAAAAAATACACAGACTGAAGCAAATGACTCATTTTTGAAAAACGTCGGACCGAGGTTTATTTTTATCGAGTTCGCTAAACATGTTTTATCATGTTTGGCGTTTATTTTATCTATTTTTTGGTTCCTACTTATTATACGCTTTATATTGC
>JABUQX010022432.1:0-17500 GCA_015478945.1 Trachelipus rathkii | reverse complement strand
ATATATATATATATATATATATATATATATATGTATGTATATATATATATAAATTCATTGAAGATTTGTAGAGGTTTTTACTTTGAATATGTACATTATAGAAGAGAAAAGTTTTTTTTTTTATAAAGTTGCAAAAGACTTTACTCGTTTTTTGAACTATTTCGAACGAAAAACCTAATCCTACCCAATAATTATACTCACACTACTCCCATTTAACATACCACAGCTGATCCTGTTCCAAGAAACTAATTTGACCAAATGTTCCCAAGCCTCTGAATGTGGTGATCAACAAAGAGTTAGAAGAGTGAAATCTACTTCTGAATTTCTTAAATCTCCATTCCCATATATATAATAATTCAAATTATATATATATATATATATATAAATAAATATATATATATATATATATATATATATATATATATATATATATATATATATATATATATATATATATATATATATATATATATATATATATATATATATATATATATATATATATATGGAAAGAGAGGAAAAGGAGAAAAAGTGTAGGAATAAATATAAATTAGAGTGTAGGTTTTAACCTTTTATATTATCATTTTAACCCTTTCTTATTGTTATTTTTATTATTGTGGGTGTATTTGGTGAGCGGGGTGGTGGCCTTAGGTGTTGGGAAGTGCCTAGGGTGGGAGTCCCACAAAGCGTGCAGCCTGAGTGAGTATATATATAGAAGGGAAAAGATGGGGAGGAGAGAGGTAATTAGGGTGGGATGTATGAACGTGAGAGGGGTAAACGAGGATTTGAAGAGGGAGGAAGTGGGGTTAATGTTTGAGATTGGATGTGCTAGGGTTAACAGAAACTAAGCTGAAGGGAAAGAGGGAGATGGACTTTGGAAAATACAAGGGTATGATATCAGGGGTGAACGAGAGAGTGAGGGCGAGGGAAGGGGTGGGAATAGTTATGAGGAAAGAGGTGTGGGATAAGGTAAGGTTGTGCAGCCAGGTGAGTTCGAGGATAATGTGGGTAAAAGTGAAATTCGGGGGGGAAATGTGGGTTTTTATATGCGCATATGCACCAGTGAATGGAGCGAGGGAGGAGGAGAGAGAAAGGTTTTGGAGTGAGTTGAATGAGTGTTGGGAAAGTTTCGGGGTAAATGATAAAATTTGTCTATTGGGAGATTTGAATGCAGGAGTGGGAAGGGAGGGGGTGGGAAGAATAATAGGACCATTTGGGGTAGGGGAGAGGAATGTTAATGGAGAAAGTCTGTTAGAGTTGTGTGTTGAAAGAAGAATGATAGTGGGGAATACTTGGTTCAAAAAAAGTGAAAATCATAAGTATACATGGAAGAGTGAGAACGGGGGGGAGGGCGGTACTGGATTATGTGTGTGTAAATGGGAAGGATAGAGGCAGATTACTAGATGTAAATGTATTTAGAGGGGCGGGGAGGGGATATCGGATCACTATTTGGTGGTTGCTAGGATAAGGGTGGGAGGAGGTGACGGTTAGGGAAAGGGGAGAAAAGAGGAGAGTAGAAGTGATAAAGGTGGAAAAATTGGAGGAGACAGTGTGTAAGAGGGAGTTCAGGAGAGGTATGGAGGATAGGTGGAGAGATGTGAGAGGGACGGGAATTGGGGAGGTGGAGGGGGAGTGGATGAGATTTAAAGAGGCAGTATGTGAAGAGGCTAGAAGGGTATGTGGAGTAAAAAGGGTGGGTGCAAGCAGAAGGAAAGGGAGCGAATGGTGGAGTGAGGAGGTGAAGGAGGTGGTGAAAAGGAAAAAGGAGGCTTATGTGAAATGGTTGGGAAGTAGGAGAGAGGGAAGCTGGGAGGAATATAGAAGGGTTAGAGTGGAAGCAAAGAGGGTGGTGGAGAGGGCGAAGAGAAGAGCAAAAGATGAATGGTGTAGAAAAGTGACGGAAAATTTTGAATCGGGGAGCAAGATGTTCTGGGAAAGAAGTAATAAAAAAAGGAAGAAGAAGGAGGGGTTGGGGGAGAGGATTAAGGGAGGAGATGGGGAGTGGATAGGAGGAGAGGTGAGGAAGAGTGGGGGAGTGTTTTTGGGGGGATTTTGGAAGGAGGGGGGGGGGGGGGGGGAGGAAGATTTGCAAGGGGGGGGGGGGGGGGGGAATTGGGGGGGGGGGGGGGAGGATGAAATACAAATGGAGGAAATTATTAGGGCCTTGAATAAAGGAAAAAAAGGGAAGTCCGCAGGTCTGGATGGGTGTGAGAATGGAAATGTTACAGAAGGGAGGGTGGAGGAGTGGCTGCATAGGTTATATAATATATGTTGGAGGAGTGGTGAAAGCCCATGCAGGGGATTGGGAGGATGTTTGGTTCCCCTGTATAAGGGGAAAAGGGATAGGATGGAATGTGGAAATTATAGGTATATGTCTTTTAAGTGTGGTAGGGAAAGTGTATGGGAGAATATTGAGAGAGAGTGAGAGGTTTAACGGAGGGGAGGGAAGAACAAGGAGGATTTAGAGAGGGAAGGGTGTGTGGACCAAGTGTTTACACTAAAGATGCTTGTGGGGAAAAGTATAGAGAGGAAAGGGAAAAGTGTATGGGTGTTTTTTAGATTTAGAGAAAGCATATGATAGAGTGAAGAGGGGTGAATTGTGGAGGGTGTTGGAGGAAAATGGAGTGGGGGGGTAAATTAGGTAAAGGTATTAGGGCCTTTTATAGGAATAGTAGAATGTGTGTGAGAGTGTTAGGAGGGGAGAGTGAGATGTTTGGGGTGGTGAGAGGATTGAGGCAGGGGTGTGTAATGTCGCCGTGGCTATTCAATTTGTTTATGGAGAGTGTGTGCAGAGGAATGGTGAGGGAGTGGAGGGGGGTGGAATGGGAATGATAGAAGGGAAGTGAACATGATACTGTTTGTGGACGATACTGCCCTAGTGGCGAAGAACGCGGAAGGGCTGAGGCATTTGGTGAGGGAGTTTGAGAGAATGTGTGGACACAAAGGGGGCTTAAAATAAATCCAGGTAAGAGTAAAGTGTTAGTGTTTGAGGAGGAGGAAAGAGAGGAGGGGGAGGGGTTAGAGGTTAGGGTAGGGGGTGTAGTATTGGAAGAAGTAAAGATTTTTAGATATTTAAGATGGATTTGGGTAAGGGGGGAGGGATGAAGGAAGAGATAGAACATAGAGTAGGAGAAGGAATGAGAGCTTTGAGTGGTCTGAGAGAATTATGGAAAGGGGGAGATTTTCACAGAAAGTTAAGATAAGTATGTTTGAAAAAAATTTGTGTACCAGCGGTGTTGTATGGGTGTGAAACGGGGGTTGAATGCCAGGTCAAGGAAGAAGTTGGAAGTATTTGAGATGAAGGGGTTGAGAGTGGTTTGTGGGGTTAGCAGAAGGGAGAGGATTAGAAATATATGGTGGTGAGGGAGAGATGTGATTGGAAGAATGGTTTGGTGAAAAGCGGAGAAGGGAATGTTAAGATGGTATGGGTCTAGTGAGAATGGAGGAACAGAGAGTGGTTAGAAGAGTTTGGGAGGGAGGGGATAGGAAAGAGAGGAAGGGGGAGACCAAGAAGGAGGTGGATGGAGGAATAAAGGAGATGCTGGAGGAGGGAGGGATGAGGGAGGAAAGAGGGTAGGGTGTTGGCGAGAGATAGAGTGGGGTGGAGGAGGTGGGGGGCGAGATGAGGGGAAGTGTGAATGAGAGAGGCTGTACGTACCACTACTACCCCGCTCAAGCGGGAAAAAGTGTAGGTAAAATAAAAATAAATAAATAAATAGAAATAGAATATATATATATAAAACAGCATTTATATATAGTATATATATATATGCTATATATATATATATATATATATATATATATATATATATATATATATATATATATATATATATATATATAGATATATATATATATATATATATATATATATATATATATATATATATATATATATATATATATATATATATAAACTGTTAATATATATATATATAGCAAATATATATATATATATATATATATATATATATATATAAGGTTATTATTCCATTTAAAAGAAAATGGCATATAACTGAACAGCTGAAATTAAAAATAATATTTTTAAACTGAACTTGGGTGACCGCGAGTAGTAGGGGGGTCATATTGCAGCCAAAATTTTGGCCTTGATTTTCCCGACCGTTTCACCCCGCCTGACCTATACCGACCTTGACCTTGACCATCCTTGGACCTTTGGGCCTTGACCTTGACCTTCAACTGACCCTTGACCTTTACCTTGACCTTTTTTGACCTTGACCTTTTTTTACCTTGACCTTTTTTGACCTTGACCTTTTTTGGCAACCCTAATTTTTTGGCAACCCTAATTTTTTGGCAGCCCTAATTTTTGGCAACCCTAATTTTTAATACCCTAATTTTTCTTTCGGCAACCCTAATTTTTGCAACCCTTCGAAGAAGGGTTGCGCCAAACGGTTGCGTAAGCAACCGTTGTACGTATTGCCCCCTATTTACGCCCCCCCAATTTTTTTCGATCATGGGTCATAGTCTACGGTACTTTTTAAATCTTCATTTAGTTAGCCCCATTTTGATGTCTTACCCTTTTTTGTCTTTCCCCTTTGCTCCAAAGCTTGACAATACCATGGGTAATACTTGACCCACGTTAATTTTTGTCCTTCATGGGTCAATTTTGACCCACGGTAATTTTTGGTCCTTCAGTTTAGCCCTTTTGATGTCTCTAACCTTATGTTTTGACCATGATATCACGTAGGGCCTTGACCTTGACAGATACCATGGGTCATTTTTGGCCCACGCCAATTTTTGCCCACTCGTGGCCACCCGCCACATATTTCGTTCCTAACTTGTACGCATGTATGGACCTACCTATCCTAACTTGAGCACCTACACACGTGTGCGTGCGCACACACACACACACACACACACACACACACACACACACTACACTTATACAGACATTCACTATGACAACTTATACACATTCACTATGACACTTACATTTTGACCCATAGACACTACTACATTTACACTCATACTCAATGCACAAACACCGCCAACTTTTGTCGTCCATATCAATATTCCCACCCACGGTAATTCTTTTTTTGTCCTTCCTTTGGGACTTAGTCTTTTTGATGTCTTAACCTTGTTTGACCATGATATTTCTCGCCTTTGACCTTGCCATATACCACATGGGTCAATTTTTGACCCACGCTAACTTGATTGCTTTGATGGTTCCCAACCACCGTAAGAAGTATCTAGTGATGTTCTATTAGTGTTCTATGAGTATTAGATGAGTGCCAGGTGAGTGCCAGGTGAGTGCCAAGTGAGTGCCAATAGCGCCAATGAGTGCCGGGCAGTGCCAATGAGCGCCGCGAGCGCCGCATAGTGCCGCGAGTGCCACATAGTGCCAACCGAGTGCCACTTTTCTTTTTTCAAGCCTTTCTAGCCTCCCTGAGCCTAGAATAGCCCCCCCTAATATGGATGTCTACCCTAGGTTATAAGGTATGAGGGTTTTGATTGGTGTATATTACAAGTTACTAGGATGCTTCCTACTATGAGTTAAGTCTTTTCTAACACTTATACACACATACATTACTTATTTAGTACACACATTTTCACTATGATTTATAATACTTATGACACTTCTTACATTAAACCATAGTACACTTGGTTACCACACCCACACAGATACACCCTTACACTTACACTCACACACTGATATTTTGATGCATCAACTTTGATGCCTCAACTTTGATGCCTCAACTTTGATGCCCCAGCATAAATGCCTCAGCATTGATGCCTCAACTTTGAAGGTTCATCTTTGATGACTCATCTTTGATGACGTCATCTTTGATACCATCTATATTGATGATTCATCTTTGATGAAATCACCTTTGATGGCTCATCTCTACGCCACATCATAGAACAGAGTTAATATTAATGTCTTCCCCTAGTTCATAATTGGAACACCAGGGCGCCGCATGCGCCCTCGAAAAAACCAGCCGCTACATACGTAAAACCAAAAAAGCGATAAAATAATTCTCGACCAATCACATACGAGGTCATATAGAGATAAGGATTACTCCGGCCACTCACAAGAAAGGTAAACATTTCCTTCTTACCTGATTAAAGGATCTTACCGATCCAGCATGTTTCAGTTTGAAATATATTTATAAAATAATAATAACATTGATTCTCGATTCTTGTCTATACTGGAATTACCTTTTGACCTGGTATTAGGCTTAAATCAGCCTGGGATACAAAAAGGCTTATCCTAAATTTAAGACTAAATTTAGGCCTAACGTAGTTATTGCACCACATTTTACAGAAAAAGGTCAGTTTGAAATATATTTTGACCTGGAATTAGGTCTAAATCGCCCCGGGATACAAAAAGGATTATCCTAATTTTAGGCCTGAAGTAGTTATTTCAACACATTTTACAGAGAGAGAGGTCAGTTTCGTATCTGTAAGGAGTGCGGGTTGTTGTGTTTTCTCGTGATGGATTGCCAATGTACATAGATAATAATAATAATAATAATAATAATAAAGAAAATCCGAATTATTTAAAAAACTTTGAAATATTTTTAGTTAACATCGAGCGAATAATATAAATGTAAGTGAATAATTGTTATTTTTAAATAAGAACTTAAAAAGATTTTAATAAAATAAATGTTATGTTAGCAGTAAGTCAATAGAACATAACGCGGCATAGCTTGGTGTAGAGGGGTGCTAGGGGCTGACCTTACTGATTTATTGCTTTAAGGTACGTAAAATATGTTTTTAATAAAATTTCATAAAATTTTAGTAAAAGTTATTTTAAAACTTGATAGTTATAAAATTTATAAACAAAAAGTATTAACAGTTAATAATAATTTCTTTGATGATTGATTTATTATAGAAGTTTTAAGAAACTTTGAAATAATTTTAGTTATATTTGAATGAGTAATATAAATGTACGTGTTTAATTAAAACATAAAATGTTTTAATAAATTATACGTTATATGTGTAAGTAAATCTGCGTGTGTAAGTAAATCTGTGTGTGAGTGTAAGTAAATCTGCGTGTGTAAGTAAATCTGTGTGTGAGTGTGTGTGTGTGTGCGTGTGTGTGTGTGTATAAGTGTAAATGTAAGTGTCTATGGCTAAATGTAAGTGTCATAGTGAATGTGTGTGTGTCATAGATGAATGTGTGTGTGTGTGTATGTGTGTGTGTGTGTGTGTGTGTGTGTGTGTGTGTGACCCGCGTGTGTATAAGTGTAAATGTAAGTGTCTATGGGTAAATGTATGTGTCATAGTGAATGTGTGTATAAGTGTCATAGTGAATGTGTGTATAAGTGTCATAGTGAATGTGTGTTCTAAATAATAATAACAATAGGCATGAAGTAAATAACACTAAGTATAATAATAAAAATAAAAATAAAATAATAAAAATAATAAAAATAATAAAAATAAAATAATAAAAATAATAATAAAAATAAATAAAAATAATAATAAAATAAATAAAAAGTATTAAAACAAAATAAAAAACATAATGTTAATAAATATATGAGTTAAAACAGTAAAGCAGAAAGTTAAAACAGTAAAGCAGAAAGTTAAAGCAGTAAAGCAGAAAGTTAAAGCAGTAAAGCAGAAAGTTAAAGCAGTAAAACAGTAAAACAAAAGCATACTAATCCCTTAGGTGTTAGGTAACACCTCTATTGATTTACTGATTTGCTGCTTTCAAAGGTATAGTAATGTTAATAAATATATGAGTTAAAGCAGTAAAACATATGAGTTAAAGCAGTAAAACATGAGTTAAAGCAGTAAAGCAGTAAAACAAAAGCATACTAAGCCCTATGTTGCTAGGCTACACCTCTATTGATTTACTGATTTACTGCTTTAAGGTATGTAATGTTAATAAATATATGAGTTAAAGCAGTAAAACATATGAGTTAAAGCAGTAAAACATGAGTTAAAGCAGTAAAACATGAGTTAAAGCAGTAAAGCAGTAAAGCAGTAAAACAAAAGCATACTAATACCCCCTTGGTGTTAGGTCACACCTCTATTGATTTACTGATTTACTGCTTTAAGGTATGTAATGTTAATGTTTTTAATAAAATTTCGTACAATTGTAGTAAAATAAAATGATTATATATCAGACACTCTGGATTTTTTTCTTCTTACATACAATTTTTAAAAATTTATAAATTAAAAAGTATTAAGTAAAAAATAATGTTAATAAATATATGTGTTAAATAATAGGTCTGTAATGAGTTACAGTTTTAGGTTCGCGAAAATGTTTTTAATAAAAATGTTTAAGTATGAAATAAAAATGAATGACTCATAGTATATTTGAAAAGAAATTCTTTGAAATGTTTAAGTATGAAATAAAAATGAATGACTTATAGTATATATATTTTTCATTCCCGCAGGAATATTGCGCCTGCGGGCGCACGCGGCGGGCGGGAACGCGGAAATATTGCGCCTGCGGGCGCACGCGGCGGGGCGCGGGAACGCGGTGGACGGGGACGCGTCGGATCGCACCTGCGGGTGCGCGGTTGACTGTCTTTGCGCGGAGGGCGCGTGGCGCCCTGCGTTCCAATTATGGAACTAGGGGAAGACATTAATATTAACTCTGCTCTATGGGGCGTAGAGATGAGCCATCAAAGGTGATTTCCATCAAAGATGAATCATCAATATAGATGGTATCAAAGATGACGTCAATAAAGATGAGTCATCAAAGATGAACCTTCAAGTTGAGGCATCAATGCTGAGGCATTTATGCTGGGGCATCAAAGAGGCATCAACGTTGAGGCATCAAAGTTGAGGCATCAAAATATCGAGTGTGCAGTGTAAGTGTAAGTGTATCTGTGTGTGGGGTGTGAGTGTAAGTGTATATGGTTTAATGTAAGTGTCTACATAGTGTGTATAAGTGTCATAGTGAATGTGTATAAGTGTCGTAGTGTATGTGTGTATAAGTGTTAGAAAAAGACTAACTCATAGTACAGCTAATCCCAGCAACTCTGTATATACACCAATCGATTCCTCATACCTCATAACCTAGGGGTAGACATCCATATTAGGGCTATTCTAGGCTAGGCTCATGGGAGGCTAGAAAAGGCTTGAAAGTGGCACTCAGTTGGCACTATGTGGCACTCACTTACACCATGTGGCACTCACTTGGCACTCCCCTGGCACTCACTTGGCCCTCATTGGCACTCATTGGCACTCACTTGGCACTTACCTGACACTCACCTGGCACTCATCTAATACTATAGAACACTAATAGAACATCACTAGATACTCTTTCTTACGGTGGTTGGGAACCATCAAAGCCATCAAATGTGGGTCAAAATTGACCCATGGTATATGGCAAGTCAAAGGCGAAATATCATGGTCAAACAAGGCTAAGACATCAAAAAGGCTAAGTCCCTAAAGGAAGGACAAAATATTCGAGGGTCAAAATTGACCCATGGACGACCAGTTGATTGGCAGTGTGTTTGTAATGTGAGTGGCAAAAATGGGCGTCTGCGGGTAAATGTAAGTGCCAGCACGTGTAAGTGTCATAGTGAATGTCTGTGTCGGGCGTGCGTGTGTGTGTGTGTGTGTAGCGCGCACGCGCACGTGTGTAGGTGTTAGTTAGGGTAGGTCCATACATGCGTACAAGTTAGAAACGAAATATGTGACGGGTGGGCCACGAGTGGGTAAAAAATTAGCGTGGGCCAAAAAATGACCCATGGTATCTGGCAAGGTCAAGGCCTAAATATCATGGTCAAACAAGGTTAAGACATCAAAAGGGCTAAGCCCCTAAAGGAAGGACAATAAATTACCGTGGGTCAAAATTGACCCATGAAGGACAAAAAATTAACGTGGGTCAAATTGACCCATGGTATCTGTCAAGCTTTGGAGGAAACAAAAAAGGTTAAGACATCAAAAATAGGGCTAAGCCCCTAAAGAAAGATCAGGTACCACTGCAAAATTGACCCATGATCGAAAAAAATTAGGGGGCGTAAAATAGGGGCATTACGTACAACGGTGTTGCTTACGCAAATTGAAGAGCATGAATCCTTCTTCGAAGGGTTAAAAATTAGGGTTGCTGAAAAATTAGGGGGTGGGTGCTAAAAATTAGGGCTGCCAAAAATTAGCTGCTAAAAAAATAGGGTTGCCAAAAAATTAGGGTTGCCAAAAAAGGGCAAGGTCAAAAAAGGTCAAGGTCAAAAAAGGTCAAGGCCAAAAAGGTCAAGGTCAGTCAAGGTGAAGACCCAAAGAGGTCCAGGATGGTCAAGGTCAAGGTCGGTATAGGTCAGGCGGGGTAAAACGGTCGGGAAAATCAAGGCCAAAATTTTGGCTGCAATATGACCCCCCTACTACTACCGCGAATACATCCTTTGTTTTATTTCATACAATATCTATAGCAATGCTAAACTTTCAAATGTTATGGAAATATATCATATCAAGCTTTGTTACTTTGGAGACTTTGAATCCAAAAATAACATCTAAATTTGCAGATTAGCTCTTGTGGTTGGGATGCAGCCATGGTCTGAAATCCTTGTTTTTGCTGAAAATACAGTGTCCAATCATTTAAATACTTGTTAATTTTGCGGGGCGGTGCCATAAGATTCATAACGCCATATCATCTCTTTATAGGTTACTCCTGTAGCACGTGTTTACCACGTTATCAGTGGCGTTAAGGCTTGGTAAAACCATGGCCATCTACACTGTTATAAAAGGCTACAGTTGTTATGAATTGTTGTTCGGAAGTGGTGTTTTGTGATATTATATCAAGAAGTGCTTCCATGACAATTGCATTTTGTTTATGTTGGTCTGGTTGTCTCCTGATAACAACAAATGTAGGATACCTCTCTATGGTGTGTAAATAATTCTAATATCTTCTACATTTGTGGAGAAGTGACGTTTGCTTTGAGAATGCGTTCTATTATGCTATCAGTTAAAGAAGCATATTTTTATTATTTTGGTTGTTAGATAGGGGACCAGAAAAGAAATATACACTTCACATATTTTGCATTACGTGTTCATTTGAACTTAATATGTGAATGAAAGGAAAATCGCAAAAGAAAATATGCAGTTTGTAATACCGGTGGTTTGGTGGAATCCCTCCAATCACGCGACTGATTGTTATTTCTGTATTGTTCACCCAATTAAGAATGGAACATCCATGAAAAAAAAACGATACTTATGTACTCTAATATACACCACATGCAATTTGACCTATAAAGAAGGCCTACTCCTGAATTTCCAAAGGATGTTTCTTCGTGCTTTGATGATAAAAGCGGTAGTTCCTCGAAGAGCGAAAAGCATCAGCCATCAAATTCTAGGGATTAAGACTCCTCCGTTCATAAGATGACACAAGAGGAGCCCAACGACCTTCTCAGGGTTCTAGAACTTACTGAAAATAAGGCTGAACTTTTGGAATCCCGGTTACGGCAGTGAATTTATCAATAACATTCCGTTAAAGTGACATATTTCGGCAGCAGAAATAAAGTACCAAAGCAGTTCTTTAAAACAGAGGCTGCTTTTACTTAATTCAGCGACATTGAGGACCTGATGGGTACACTGAAGTTCTGAACAGTGTCGACTATTCACTGATACTTCGAGAACACGTTTTAAGGCATTTATTTTGCATAATGATAATGTGTTTCCTTCCATTCCTGTTAAGTGTGAGACCAATACAAAAGAAATATATACAAATATAGAAACCATCCTGAGTGTAGCAGACTATGTCAGATACTAGTTGGTATTGTATGCTCTTTTATTAGGACTTCAAGAAATCCAAGTACTGATGTTTCCTGTGCGAGACGGATAGCTTCGCCCGAGATACCTTTTATGATACAGAGAAATGACCAACTAAGACAGTCATTAGCTCCTGGGATTAAAAATGTTGCACATCAACCACTGATAGAGCCGATGAAAGTTTTAGTTCCCCCCAGTACATATAAAATTAGGGTTTGGGAAAAATTTTGTTAGAGCCTTAAATGTAAATGTTTCTACATTCACTAACTTACGTGGAAAGTTCCCCAGGCTGATTCAAAGAGGTGAAAACAGGTGTGTTAATCGATCAACAGATAAGAAATCTATTAAAAGACCAACAGTTTGAGTCATTGGAAAATAGCAAGGAAAAAACAGCGTGGAAATTCCTTAAGAATGTTGAACATGGTCTTCTGGGAAGTTTCAAATCTGAAAATTTTAAAGAACTTGTTAATGAACTGATGGACTCGTATGAAGAGCAGGTTGTAAAATATCACTTAAAATGAATTTTTTTAAAATCACGCCTGGATTTCTTTCCACCAAATTGTGATGACGTAAGCGAAGAGCATGGTGAGTGTTTCTAACAATACATTTCCGTGATGGAACAAAGGTACATAGGGAAATGTAATGCTGCTACATGAGGTGATCATTGCCGGACGCTGAAAAGGAATGCTCCTGAAACATAAAATCATAGACAGGCAAAAAGGAGATGATATTTATTAAGGTAAGCTACTTTATGTTCAAATCTTTATTATTTCTTTGTAACATGAATATTATAGTGAGTGCCTATATCTTGTAAAAAAAAGAGCTAATCGAACAATTTAAAAAAAAAAATTCTTATTCAACAACCCTTAAAACAAAAGTAAATCATATTCTTCTCCCCATAACATTCAAATTCTCAAAATTTGTTGAACAGTGTAATGTGCAAAATATGTATAATATTACTTATACAAAACGTATATACATGTATACATAGTAATGATAAATATAATAATAATAATAATAATAATAATAATAATAATAATAATAATAATAATAATAATAATAATAATAATAATAATAATAATAATAATAATAATAATAATAATAATAATAATAATAATAATAATAATAACACTGGTCTACAAAAAAAAAAAAAAAAAATTCTGGCATGGCCTTTTCCAGCTGTTTTACACAATTTCAAGGGTGCTGATCTCGGATTTACTCTAGCACATCCCATTTCTATGCAATCGGCAAACCTCATTTTCATGGATTTTACCCGAAATTCACACTTTGTCACTGGTGATTGCAAATTGTTGCGAATCAGTGACTGCTTTAGTGATAAAAGAGGGTGTTGTATTTGGACAATAGTGTGCTTATTAATATCATTTTATGTACGTTTCACAATTTATTACATTATTACATTATTACATATCACAATCATTTTATGTAAATATCAAAATTTATGTAATATTTTTCATTTCCAGGTTGTGACCTAACAATGGCTACGGTTACAACATCCGAAAGAAGAAGATGCCGTAATTGCCAGATATCTTCTGCAACATCTGTGAGAGCTTCACTGAGCAGGATCAAAGCCGCAACATTAATACCTTTGTCAAGAGGGTGTGTCTTGCCTACTCGAAAGTAGAAATGGAAGACCAAGACAAATATTGGGCTCCTCACAAAGTGTGCGAAACGCGTGTTGAAAGGAAATAATGCTAAGCTGAGATCGGTGTGCCAATGGTTTGGAGAGAACCAACAAACCGTTTGGATGACTGCAGCTTCTGCATTGTCAATGTAAAAGGTTTCAATAATGCAAACAGGCACCTCTTACAATACCCAAAAATCCCATCTACGGATGATTAAATGTGTTTATCATTATTATTGTACATTGTACCTTGTCAGCAAGTTTGTTCAACTTTTCAAAATATTATCATAAATTCGCTGTTTATTTGAAACTGCAATATGTGATACCTCAAACACCTTATGTGATAGACATAAACCGATTACAGATTTGGAATCAGCACCCCAGAATTACCTTAAAGCCTTATGCCAGAGAAATTTAATCGTATATATATAGTTACACATATATATATATATATATATATATATATATATATATATATATATATATATATATATACAATACATACATATATATAATATAATATACATAATATATATATATATTAGTAATATTTAATTATAATCACAAATTCTAGTTTACCTTCACCACTAACTTTAATTATTTTAATACTTTACTACTACTACTATTTAATCACTTCTACTCACACCATTTCACCACCTTCTACTACCCACTTTCTACTACCTTCACTAGACACCATTTGTGAAAAATGTTATTGACCTAAATGTTATACCTATATTTACCTTCAATTTAATCATGTCATTGTTAGATCCCGTTGGGAATACTTGATATAATCGTAGAAATATGGAGGTGTGTATTTTTGATTTGGTTCAGTAGAGTGTTATTAATTGAAACGTTTTTACATTGCTGTTGTTAAGGTTGTTGCTTGCTGTTGTTGTCATCATCGCCATAATACAGAGAGAGGATATATATATGATATCAGGATATATATGATAGAGAGAGTTATAGAAATACACATTATTATTATTATTATTATTATTATTATTATTATTTCTATTATTATTACTATTATTATTATTATTATTATTTATTTTAATTTTATTTATTTATTTATTTATTTATTTATTTATTTATTTATTTATTATTTATTATTATTATTATTATTATTATTATTATTATTATTATTATTATTATTATTATTATTATTATTATTATTATTATTATTATTATTATTATTATTTGTTCTAAATTATTATTATCATTATTATTATTATTATTATTATTATTATTATTATTATTATTATTATTATTATTATTATATTATTATTATTATTATTATTATTATTATTATTATTATTATTATTATTATTATTATTATTATTATTATTATTATTATTATTATTATTATTATTATTATTACTAATATTATATGTATCTATCAGGGTTAGGCTTATCGTATCGAGCTAAAATTTGGAGGCGCGCTAGGTGGTGAAGTAACCTCGTCGTAGACGAGGTTACGTATCCGTGCGCTCCCTTCTTGGGGCGCTGCCCCCTAAAAATATGAAATGATCGTAGAAGGTTTAAATTTTGAAAAAGGATTCGTAGACGGAGTCGGATTCGGATCTGGACTCGGGTCCGGAACCGGCACCGGTGCTGGCTCCGGTGCGGTGCCGAGTTACTAAATATTTGTATAATAATACAATATTGGTGTTTTTATATATGTTATCGGACCCATACTTGTTATATTATAAGTTCGTAATGGGTGTCTGGGAACCCCCCGAAGGGGGGTACCCAGAAAAAAATGAACGAAATGCATAAGAGAAGTGGAGAAATTAGTCGGAGTCGGAGTCGGAGTCGAAGGCAGAGAAGGAAGGAGTCGAAGGAGGAGTCAGAGTCAGAGGAGTCGGAGTTGGCAATGGCACTGGTGCTAGAGCAGGTGCGGTGCCGAGTTAATGAACATTCGTTTAGTCCCATATTGGTATCAAAATATATGTTTATAAGGTCGTAGAACTCGAATATGATGGTTGTAAGTTCGTAAAGGGTGTCTGTGGACCCCAGGAGGGGGTCCCCAGGAGAAATACATGGAACGCAAAACATAAGAAGATGGAGGAAGGAAGAAGGAAGAAGGAGGAAGGATGGAGGAAAGACTGAGAAGGGGGCAGAGTTGACACCGGCACCTTTGCTGTAACCAGTGTCATGCTGAGTTAGTAAACCTTCGTTTAGCCTCAAACTGACATTTCTATTTTCACAATCTTGCTTTCTTTTTATAAACATCAACTGAAATATATTGTTTGCTATATTTATATTATAAGTTTCATTTTACATTTATTCTTTGTGTTTAATTTTTGTTTTCAATTTAAATTTTTTAATTTATTTTCAAATTTTTATTTTTTATTTATTTTTAATTTATTTTGCTTAAAATATTTTGTTTTTACCAAAAAAAATTATTATTTTCATGTTTATAACGTAAAAAATTTACGTTATTAGACAATCTAAAGCAATAAATCAGTAAATGAAACCACCCTCCCCAGCACCCTTCTGGCCACCCATGATCTATTGTTCTATTGATCTATTGATCTATTGATCTATTGATCTATTGATTCAAGTCATATTTATTACTAAAATTGTTATGTTTTACATGATCTTAAGCAGTAAATCAGTAAATCAGTAAATCAAACCACCCTCCCCAGCACCCTCCTGCCCATCCGTGATCTATTGATCTATTGATCTATTGATCTATTGATTCAAGTCATATTTTTTACTAAAATTGTTATGTTTTACATGACCCAAAGCAGTAAATCTGTAAATCAGTAAATCAAACCACCCTCAGGAGCACCCTCCTGCCCATCTATTGATTCAAGTCATATTTTTTTACTAAATTTTTATGCTTTTCGTGTTTATAACGTAAAAAACTTCTACTTTTACACACACCGTAAAGCAGTAAATCATTAAATCTTAAATCAAGCCACCCTCCTCTACCCCACTCCCCTCATCCTACCTTCCCATGATCTATTGATCTATTGTTTCACATCACATTTTGAGTATCATTTTGAATAAACATAACAAAAATTAAATTCTTTATACACTGATCAACGAATATACTCTAACGTAACAAAGTGTTTACATTGATAAAGCTAACATAGCATCACCTGAACTAAGAATATAATGTACAATAGAAAACGTAGCACAACGTAAGCCCGAATAAATTGGTAACATTAAAGAAGTTCCATACTTAACAACAGTAAAGTAACTAACATAACATACAAAAACGTAACATATTCACACTTTGTCAAGCATATCTCTAGCATATCAATGTTAATTTTACATCAACAGTAATATTTAACAAAAATTTACCATAACCCTACCTAACTATCATAATACCTAACGGATAAATACAAACATAGTAAAGTTTTATCCTCTGTAAAGCTAAATTATGAACATAACATACTTAACACACAACAGCCAGACGAATAAACAGCTATCATTAACAACTTACCCAATAAAGCGAACATAGGGGAAGTAAAACAAGTTTTCATTTTTATAACATAATTTTCATTGAAAAGAGCGTTATATAAATACATAAAAACATATAAGTTTATTTTTAATATATTAATTCATCTAATCAGGGGACATAGGATTCAACATAAACTGGGTAAGTTCTATATATCTCTCCAGGGATTCAACTCCCTTTGAAAGGATGTAAGTATAAATGTGTTCTGCAGCACTAAACCATTTTTCGGCATATTTTGGTTCAACAGTGCTCATTCTCTCATGCAAGAAAGAAGTAAACATCAATGCTGGTAGTTATTAGCATACTCCTGTATACTCCGTTATACGGGAAACCACATGTTTCAGTGTAAATATCGTAGATTATACCATGTGCTATATGTATTAAGTCGTCAAGTATGTCAACATCATTAAGATGTGATGCTAATTCGTTTTTGTTTAAATCAATGCTGTAATATTTTCAGATGTTTGAACTGTGAAACCTATACATG
Organism: Trachelipus rathkii; assembly: GCA_015478945.1. Lineage (NCBI taxonomy): Eukaryota > Metazoa > Arthropoda > Malacostraca > Isopoda > Trachelipodidae > Trachelipus > Trachelipus rathkii. Next base: position 223 of record JABUQX010022432.1, on the reverse strand, counting down.
TACACCAGAATGTCGCGCTATATAGCTCTGGGCATTAGTTACATATCGCATGAATACGTCACCACGAGAAACAGTACTGTTTGAGCTGAACCTTCTCACACGGCCCCCAGCTAAATATTTGACATTGAGTCGCATCATGAAGGGCACGAAAAACGCGAAAGGCTTCACGATAAATGCGAAACTACAAACACCCAACACCTGATACTGAACTGAAGGCGCACTA
>JABUQX010022431.1:37500-45782 GCA_015478945.1 Trachelipus rathkii | reverse complement strand
CAAGGTACAGTGTTCGCACTTTTATCCCTCGGACCCAGACGTTGCTTCAAATGTCACTTGTTTGGTCATCCCCGAAAATAATGTAGGGGACAGGAATGACATAATGCTCCAATTCTGCGGAGAATATTTCACACTCCATGTGAAATACCCCTACTGTAGAAACTGCTAATAGACCCCACAGTGTCTTCTTCTTCAAATGCCGTCTTACTTGTTTTGAAAGGAGGTTTTAGAGGCTATGTACATACATAAATTGAGGGGCAGTTGCTGGAAGATGGGGTGTCTATGTTGAGTTATCACGCCAGGCTCAGGGAATTACCAGACAAAATCTAAAATTCAATCTTACGCCAAATTACAGCTGGCCCCCACGTATTCCTACGCGGTTAATCCGCCACACAAACCCTATCCTAACAGAACTCCTCTCTTAAATTCAGTTGAAACTCAGGCAAGTACTGCAACTTGTCTACCCGTACTGCCACACTACCAACTTCTCAGAGTACAAAAGCAGCGCTTGATTCAATCTCCCGTAATCAAAAGCTAATCAAAAAGCCTATCTGAGTACTAACTCTCAGCAAACTAGCAATGAAACTAAGCTGGCTCACCATACAAAATTGTTGAAAACATTTCTGCAAGTACACACTGTCCCATACTTCACCAAATTTGGCTCACCAAACTTATGCAAGAGGACAGTCTTTTGGTTCCGCTTAAGTTCGCCTCTCCACTTCATCGAATCCTGAAAAGATGTTTTCAAAACACAACAGAAAAGATCGTCGCCAAGTTAAAGATTATCGTTAAAATATAGAGCTACCGAATTTCTAAACAAAGAAACACAGTACGCAGATGTTAAAAAATGCACTCAGAAGAGACCTCGCCATAAGTCTCCTTCTAAAAGAAAAGGCTTCAAAAGACTGTACCAAAACAATCCCAGCTATTGAACAACCCACCAACAACCTATCCATCTAATAGTTCTACAAGTCAGTTCTAACTCTTCTGAATCTTTCCTAACTTCTTTTCCGAGTTTCTTTTAATCAGGATCTCCTAAGGGATTCGCTATAACTAGAATGGGATGGAATTGGGGATAACAGCTTCCCAAATGGAGCTTGATGCGATGACCCATTCTCTTTCTAAAGGCTTCTGCACTTCCAAGAAAGGTGAATGGAAAACTGTTCAACGTAAACGTTCGCAAACGTTCTAAGACGTTCTGGGTCTTTGGAGGCAATGATTGATAGACCCAGAGGATCCCCATATACTCCAATCTAAACTGCCCAATTTCCCAAAATCAACCGCATGATGAAGTACTGGAAAATTCTCCAGAATCAGACCTTGCCAAATTCATCGAATCCCATATTGGAAATCGTGTCGTAACTCCAACAACATTCTCAAAAGACAATACCCTTCCGGTTACAACTTCCTTCCCCATTTCCATGGAAATCAGATCTGTCTTAATTTGTGGCGCGTTCTCACATTTTTTTAATCTGCTTGCAAGCGGATACTGATACTGCTCTCACTAATTAATATGAGCATAACGAATGCTCTTCTATTAACAAACCAAACCCACATAACACAGTTGGATTTGGTTGAATTCAATTATCTCGCATTCATGGTGAAGCTCTTTAAACCAAAATACATCTGAAACTCCTCCTAAAAGAGGATAAACCTAAATCTCTGGTGTATGACTACCCTTTCCCCCCAGGTTTTGTTCCCCCTCCTCGCCGAGACCCACGTCTCAACCTTCCCTCTCATTCTGAACCCACCTCTACATTACCCCCAGTCACATAGAGACAATTGTCTCTAGTAGACCACCATCATAATATTCATAACTCATCATGACTATTTTCCTTCAATGGAATTGTCGTGGCTATTACTCTAATTCTCAAAGAACTTGTTTCAATAATAAACATATGTACACCAAAGTGTATATGTTTCAAGGAACTTCGACTATGTCATCGTGACTCTTTTCAACCATCTCTGAATATAAATCGCAGTTAACTTCTATAGAAAGAGGTTGACAATGATAGGGGAGGGTGGCAGGAAATACTCATTCACAAATCTATCCCTTATTCCCCAGTCCCTCTCCAAACCAAACTTCATGCAGTAGCAGCAAGAATTAACTTGTCCATCGACATTACTATATGTTCAATCTACTATGCTCATAGTAGTGAATTTACTAAGGTCGACTTAGCTGATATTTTTAAACAGCTCCCTACTCCGGTTGTTATACTAGGTGACTTCAACCTCCGCCACCCCTTATGGGGTGACTCTGTCACTTCATCTAAGTCCAAGATCTTAATAGATCTCCTAACCCCCTTTTCCCTGAGATGCCTTAACACAGCCCTCTATATGAACGTTTAGATACACACACTTCTTCTTGTATTGATATTTCCTTTTGCTCTCTTCCCTTATGGATCGTTTTACCTGGTCCCGCTTTGATTATTTATTCGGCAGCGATCATTACCCAATAGCATTAAATGAGCTTGTTCCAAGCCCAATGCAAAAACCCAACTAAATAACATGATTATTTTTAAAGCAGCCGCAACGAGATCTCGGCGAATTAATTGTCAAACGCTTAAACAATATTTTCGAACTTACATATCGACTATTAACTCCACAACTCCCCTTCTTTAGTGTGGAAAGTTACACAGAAAATATCCCGTCGCTCCAATAACTCTCACCCACTGAAGTCAGTTGCTCGTTATGGCCCTGAGGTATAACTTGATGCGATTTCCGCTTCCTGCTGTGGTAGCGGATGCGTTTAGGTTATAGCTTTTCTAGCCATGCGATTCATTCCGCTACACTGAAGCCTTTCTAAAACTGAGAACTGACAACATGCATACCAGACTTTTCAACGCGAAAAGGGGAGGATATACCATACATACCGTCTTTTACAGTTGCAGAGTACAAACTGCATTGGCAATTAACAAAGACGGTGCCCTGGTCCAGACATGAATTCGTACATCATGCTCCGTCATATCCTTCCTTCGGCGTCAGCATTTTTGCTATATTTATATAACAGATATCTGGATCGAATCTTCTTTCCATCTTTTTGGACTACCGCTTTTGTAATTCCTATTCCCAAACCTGGAAAAGATCCGAAGTTGGCAAACAACCAAAGACCAATTTCGCTGACCCGTCACTCCTGTAAATAATGGAGAAAAGGGTTTCTGGCCGCTTACTCCCTGTTTTGGAGAGCCGTCAAGCTTTCTCAAGCTTCCAATTTGGTTTCCGCAAAAAAATCGTTCGACTGCGGACCCCTTTGTAAAACTAGACCATGACATCCGGGAAACCTTCTCACTGGTGGGATGGTTCTTGTGTCTTTTTTTACCTTGAAAAAGCTTAAGACACAACGTGAGAACTGGCGATCCCCTTAAACTCCATTCGCTTGGTTTCCGGGGACAACTCCCTCTTTTTATCAAATGCCTTTTATCACACAGATCTATCCAAGTTCGGTTCTCTTCTATTCTGTCACGCCACTTTACTCTGGATGAAGGCGTTCCGCAGGGTAATGTTTTAAGTGTACTACTATTTGCTCTCCGATTTAATGATATTGTTACCTCTAATTCCAGCCGACTGTCATTTTTTCTTCTATGTCGATACCTTGCCATTATACATAGCCTCCGGTGCCAGGCTGTCCCTTTCTCGAATGGCAACTTTCAACTAGCTTATTGAAAAATATTTCACCATGGGCTAGTTCTCCATGGCTTCCATTTTTCTCCCACCAAAACCTCAGCAGTGCTTTTTAAGAAGAAAAAAAGGGGAATCGAAGAACTTAGCCACCATCTTCCAGCGACCTAACCTTATATGGTTCGTCTATTCCTGTTACTTCACAGGTCCAATTTCCTAACACTCATTCTAGATGACCACTTAACATATGCCCACATATTAAACACCTGAAAACAACTTGTCATAGCGCGTGTTTGACTTATTAGTCATCTCGCCTCAAAATCTTGGGGCGCTAATCGCAAGTCCCTCTTACGTTTCTACCTCGCTCTAATCCGATCGAAACTTGACTATGGCTTGTGTAGTATATGGTTCAGGCCTCCCCTACTCTACTGCATCTTGGATCCCATACAAAACGAGGCGATTCCGTATCTCCCTGGAGCCTTCCGATCGTCCCCCCGGGTAAGCATTGAAGTTGAAGCCAATGTTGATGCACTCTCTTCTTCGAAGAGAATACATATGTGTACAAGTTATCTTCGTTTTCAAAGCCCCAATACCGTCTGCCCTGAACACCGATTCTGCAGGAGGTGCTTCAAATCCTAATTATTGGCCATTTGCCGAACACGGTTCATAACAACCTTAATTTCCCCTTAATATCCCTTTACAAAAGTGCTGCCTTTCTCATACGAAGAAGGATACACACTATTCCCCGCTCCCACCATCCATTTGCTTGGCTCTGACCTCTCTCTCTCCAAATCAAGCCATTCTCTGGCCTTTGTTAAAGCATCATTCCTGTCTCATTCCACAATTCATGATAGTTTACTCCAGTATTTACTGATGCTCTAAAACAGGGGACAGTGGGGCGCATCTGCTGTTTTTCTGATCGCAACCTTTCCATACCCTTCCCCCTCATGCTTCAATTATCACAGCAGAATTAATGGCCATAATGATTGCGCTTTCTCGAATTCCAATCCTTAACCAAGATTAATCTTATGTTATTTATTGGATTCGCTCAGCGCGCTACAAGCGCTTAAACCCGCTTATTCCTAAAGAACAACAATGGTATCTTGTTTGTGCAGCAATTTCCTTTCGGACTGATGCATCCCTGCAAGAAACAAATTATTTTATGTTGGACCCCTTCTCATGTAGGGGTAATGGCAATGAAAATCGCTGACAGAGAGGCCAAAATGGGCACCTCCTCATTTCGGAGTTGTTACCAAGGTACCTCCCGGATGCCATTTCACAAGGCCGCCTCCCATCAACTGATTACTACCTGCTCTCCGACAAGGTTTTCCGATCTTATTGGCAAGAGCGATGAACGATCAGTGAGAGCCGAAACTTAGAAATATAAAGACGATCATCGGGGAGTCTTCCTCCCACCGACGAGAACGCTTACACGAGGTGATACTTGCACCGAGTTGGTATTGCCCACACTAATATCACTCACGAGTCACTATATGTTACGGAACCCTCCTCCCATTTGCAAATTTTGTCGAAGTCATACCCCGCAATCGTTCGCCATATCTTCATTGATTGTTCCAGCTGGACTCTATTCGCCGCCGTCATTTTCCTACTATTACGATCCATAACACCTTCCCAAAGATTATCCATATTTTATCCGAATCTTCCACTTTGGTAGTAACTCTATTTTTCTTGTTTCTACATCATTTGAAATATTCCTTCAATATATTTGAAATTTTGTTAGCGTAATACTAGGACTTTATAATGCAAGGTTGTACTTTTGTTTAGTTTTTTGTTTATTTATTTTTAATTGACTGAATTCATTTCTCTATTCAAATCTCTTTGACGTTTGAAATATATATGCTCTCCAGGACCGCCCATGGTGTTGATTTTTTCAACCCAGCGTGGCCCGCTTCTTTGTGAGCCGAGGTGGGTCCTGTACAACTGACCTCAAAAAAAAAAAAAAAAAAAAAAATAATATATATATATATATATATAATATATATATATATATATATATATATATATATATATATATATTATATATATATATATATTATTATATATATATATATAATAATATATATATATATATATTTATAAGGCTGTAGACGGGGGTTCAACCCCCCGAAATTATTTAAGCAATCAAAATTTTTGTTTCCTTGTCTCTTAATAATAATAATAATAATAATAATAATAATAATAATAATAATATAATAATAATAATAATAATAATAATAATAATTAATAGTTAATCAATGAAATTGAAAAGTATTTATTAATGGAAATGAGGAGACATGTTTGTGGTCCGTAATGATTTCTTAGGTCAAGTGGCTATTCCTCATATATGTATAAAATATTTAGACCAGGCACTTAAATGTAAGGTGCCCAAGTTTGCAGATGATAGCAAATTAGCTACCTCAGTAAGGAATAATGATGGATGTATTAAAATTTAAAAGATAAGGTGGGAACTGTAATCGTTAATGGGATTAGCAGGTTCATTCCTTCTTCGACTAAGGTTCGACCGTGCTTGTTCTCTGGCCCTCAGGCTAGAGACATAGCGTATCGGGAGTGTAAAAATTCTCATTCTCCTATCACTCTCCCTAATTTTCATTCAGCTAGAAATCGTTGCAGGGATACTCTTTGACGAGCAAAGCGTGCTTTCATCAAACGAAAGTGCGCTAACCTCCTTGGTTCCCCTACTGACAAATCTTTCGGCCTCATTTGCCAAAAAATCTCTAGGCACCCTTCATCATGCCACCTCTCTTATCATCTGATGGTTTGGTTGCTAATTCTCCAACTGAAAGGCCAATCTCTTCGGCCTCCTATTTTCCTAAAACTCAACTCTGGACGATTCTGGCATTCCTTTTCCTCCTCCTCCTCCTCTCAGGTGTACTATGCCTTTGCCTGCGATTACATTTGATAGAGTGCATGGGTTCCTGAAATCTATGAACGTTAGGAAGGCGAGTGGCCCGGATGGCATTCCTCCCTGAGTTTTGAGGGAGTGTGCTTCCTTGTTATCTTCGCCCCTCGTTCAACTATACTCTCTCTGTCTCAATATTAGCACTTTCCCTCAGTGTTGGAAGCTCGCACATGTCCAACCTATTTCGAAAAAAGGAAGCCTCTCTGATCCTTCTAACTATCGCCCTATAGCTCTCACTTGTATTCTATCTAAGATTTTTGAAACCCTTCTCAGCTCTCACTTCTTAGATCATCTGGAAACTCATTCCCTTCTTTCCGATCGCAGTAAGGCTTTCCGCGCCCAACGTCTACTGGCGATATACTTTCCTATCTAACCGATTTATGGTTTTCCGCTCTTAGAAACTACGGGGAAACTTGCGTGTTGGCACTTGACATATCCAAAGCATTTGACCGAGTATGGCACGCGTCACTACTCTCCAAACTCCCCTCCTTTGGGTTTCCACCTTCTCTTTGCTTACTTATGTCTAGCTTTCTCTCCGCTTAATATCGGCTGTTGTTGATGGGGCAACTACTACTTACAACAATTGATGATTGTAGATAAGAGTAAGAATTGAGTTGAGATTTTTTGAAAATGACTTATAACACGGAAACTTATACATATTCATAGTAATAAATTTACGTTAAGAGCTTGCCGGCATAATTAGTTTTTTATATTTATAATAGTTTAAGGATAGGTAATGATCATTTCAATGTTTTGCACCTTTTTGACAGGATGCCTATACAATATATTTTGGGTGACTGGGATTTTCATTCTTTGAAATTAAAACTACGTCCCCCTGTTTTTATTCCACGTCCAGAAACTGAAGAACTTGTTAATATGGCAGTTTCAGTTATCACAGACGTTCTCCGAGTTGACAGACCAGTAATATTGGATGTTTGTTGTGGTTCAGGATCAATTTCCTTGGCAATGTTAAATTTATTACCTAATGTGAGTTTTTAAATCATTTTCTAGCTTAAATGGAACAGTGACCAGTTAACTTCACAAATAGTAGAATCATTACTTTAAATTCTCCAGTTTTTAATATATTTTAACTTTTTGCTTTGCCATATTCAGTTCGTCTTCTTATAATTATTTTTTCTCATTGTCAGAATCACTTAAATATTATAAATAAAAATGAATAATTAGGGCCTGTATAATAGTTTAAATACACAGTATAATTCCCTAACAACCTTAGAAAACTTTGAAATTTGAATATTTTAAATATTGTTTAAAGTAAATTTGTGTTTGATGTAGTTTTTTCTTCCTACAAAACCTTGTTTCAAATGTTATATTTTCATAAAAATCTGTTGGCCAGCATTTCACAGGGCTGTGAAGTCAGTACCAAAAACGCCCAACTGTGACTTCTCAAGTATTTATTCTATGGTGAGTGATGTAACTCATTTTAAGAAACGTGATCCACCCTCTTTAGAGTTTTCGAAGCTCTTTAATTTTATTCATGGTTTCCTCCAATATAAGTATTCTGATATTTTGCCTTTGTAGAGAAACTAAAAGTTTAATGGCCATATCTCCAAATTGTTCTTGAAAGACTGGTTGCGAAATTAGTTAATACCACGCAATTTTTTCACAACTAGTTTGATAAGATATTTAAGAAACATTTTCTTTTCGTTGTTGAGGTAACTTTATCTGAAGTTAGGAAACTCATTATGATGTTTGTCCTTCATCAATTTTCTTTTTTATTGATTTT
>JABUQX010022431.1:0-32500 GCA_015478945.1 Trachelipus rathkii | reverse complement strand
TCATTTGATTTTTATAACAAATATTCTCTATTGGTTTAAATTCAAAGGCGTAATAATATATTAGTTATATCCCATTATTAATGAATGAGAGTGGCGATATTGAGCACATGTCATTTGTAATCATTTTCTTTTTCTTTTTTCAGTTAACTTGTGTTGCGATAGACAAGAGCAAACACGCCGTTGATTTGACGATCGAAAATGCAAAGGAATTACAATTATGTAACCGTTTGCATGTCATTCATGGAAAAGTTACAGATGACGCTTTCCCACATCTTCCATTTGATAATTTCGATCTTATTATATCAAACCCTCCATATATACCTCAGAAAGATATTCTCAATCTTCAGCCGGAAATCAAGTTGTAAGCTTAGCACAAATTATTTTATTTATGTAGTTAAATATGTTATAAGTTTTTGTTCTTTTATAGCTTACTGGAAATCATTTCAGGTATGAAGACATAGGAGCAGTCTTTGGAGGAGTAGATGGATTAGATGTAATAAAAAGAATTATACTGCATGGGCAACACTTGCTCAAAGAGAATGGACGAATGATGATGGAGGTATGGAATATCGGTTTATACTAAAATAGATATGAAGAAAGTTAGGTTATTGAAAAAATTTCTTTACTTTAAAATGTTAGTGTTAAATTGAAAATTATCTTTTTTATCTTTTGAATCTTTTGTTTATTTCTTTGCCTATTTTTTAATACTAATAATATATTCTGACAACCACCCCTCCTGGTTATGAAAACAATTCCCAAACAAACAGAGGCATCACTATCATCAATGACCTACAACTTCTCAACATTTTAAACGATCAAAACAAGCCCACTCACTCTCAAAACTCTCCAACACAACCAAGCGCACACATCCCCTGATATATCATATATTTACTCACCATATGTCAGACACTTTATACATCACCCGAACACCACCCAATAATGATAACCAACCACAGAGCAACCCATTAATTTTTCACTTAGAAAAACATACACCAATTATAGTAAGGCAAACTGGCCAAACTTCATAGCACATATAGAGTATCTCTCATCCTAACACTTTTTTCTAAATATCCCTCACTCGATCAAGTCATAAAGCCTTTAACTCGACAATAACATTAGCGTCATTGAATTTTTTTTTTCCTCAATGTCACAAAAAAAAAACACTTCAATCTGAACTACCCTACTGAAATAGTTCAACTACTATTGTCACAACACAGTAAATTATAACCACTCTCCTCCAATCGGAAACAAAATACTTTCTATTTGAGAACTTGGACACACTGGGCACTCAATACTACAGTAGGACCCACCAGAACACTAGCCCCAGACTATCCATTACATATTTCTTTATGGAACACACAAGCATCTACAGAAAATATGCCTTTTGTATTCACAAGCCTTAAGCGCGCCTGAACCACCACCACTCATGTTATAAAGGATGTTCTGTTGTGCATATTGACTGTTTTTAATGGCGTGCAATGAAAGATTGGTGTAATAATATACCTTCCCATAAACTGTTAGTTGCAAAAAGTCCCATACGAAACAATGTAGTGTCGGTTCAAGTAACCTGTAAGTTTCTCCTCCCGCAAGACAGAATCGGTTACTGGTTGCTTTATTAAACACTTGTTTCGTATAATTCACAGCATGGAAAACTGATAATCCTTAAAACGAAGATACATATTCCGTGGTTCAACGGTAGCGCCACATAGTCGCAAGGTATAGGGTCTATGCTCGATCCCTTGTCGGGATCATAGGTAGTAACTACCTACAGTAGTTCCCTCCTTTTAAAATATAAAACTACCGTACAACCCCTTTAAAAAGTATCATGAGATCTTTATTACAATGGGTTTGGAAACTCATGATGCGATTCCGACATATTTCCTGCCTCCAACACCGGTGGTAGGGTTGGGTTAGTCACTACATCACTGGCGTGTCCCGAGGCTCAGTCGGACCCATTCCTCTTTAATTTTTGTAACATTGGTAGTCTTTATTTTTATTTCAACTCTGCTGTTAAGCACTACCTCTCTTCCTCTAAATTCTGCATTCTCTCAACCATAACTTATTTGTCTTAGCACTCCTGTCGTAAACCCTATCCTTGTTTCCTTGTGCACTTTCAACAGTTTTCATTCAAAAGCAGTTGGTGCGAATATACGCAACAATGTTATCTGTCCTCGTGTTTTTAATTTTCTCTGTTATTTCGGCTCTCTTGCCAATCGATGACTAAACTCATCTATGTTGTTTATTAAAAACCAAAATCTTGATCTAAATTCGAAAATAGACAACATTTCACTTATGCTTTCTTTTTATAAATTTAACATGTTTACCGCGTCAATGACTTTTCTGTAGTTCTGAAGAATAAGTTGGTGAATTCGTCTGCAGTTTCTTTATCTTGAACAGTAATGACAACTTTCTATTGGCATGTTTGATCGTTTTTGAGGTGAACCCAACATACCTGACCTTTTCTCAATTTCCAACTCTTCGCCTTATAGTTAGCCTCTTTCCACTTCTAACCTCCCACAACACAACCACCTTATTATCTCTCTATACTTTTCCCAAACTCTTCGGAGGAGACTTTTTGATATCCTAATGCAGCAAACCGATCTGATTTGCGGTCGTAATTCTTCGATTTCCTTTGGTATGTTTACTGCGCTAACTACACTAACTAATGTTATTCTCTCTCCATGGAGTGTATTCTATTTTCTTCTTCCAACTAAAATTAATAAATTTATCCTAACTCAGGTTGCTTTCGTTCATTTCTTCGCAAGTACAGTCTTAGGAAACATGTATACTGTATCCTTCAACACTAGAGGCGTATAGCATTCTCGGCCCTTTAACTGTTGTTAAGTTTAGTTTTATTCGCGCCAAAGTTTACGAACCTAGCTCTAACAGAAGATTTGGAAATAATCTCGATACTTCTAATTTTACTAAGACGTCAGCAAGTCTTTGTATATATATATTATAATAATATATATTATATATATATAATATATATATATATATATATATATATATAATTTATAATTATATATATATATATATATAATATATATATATATATTATTAATATCTATATAATAATCATCACAATCATCATCATCCTTTTTTTCCCAACGACTGGGAAGTCAGGTGCGTGACATCAATCGGAAAGGAAAAAGTAGTAGAAAGAACTGACACAGTCGAAAAGAAAGCCCCAGCCTTAACCACCCCCTCTATACCTATTAGCGAGAACTCGTTCGCAGTCAGAAAATCCATCCCTAGAGCTTCATGGGGACCGCGACGGAACCCTCACTATGGTAGATCGTCCCTGATTTTGTAGGGTTCAAATCCCCTGGCCCAGGTGGGCCACAACCCATACCCGCCCCTTACAAAACCCCTCCATTCACTCCTATTATGCACCTTTATTCTCGCCCTCTGCCAAAACACATTTCTTTTCTGCAATCATTCGTTTAATGACTCAATCCACTTTTTTCTCGGTCCTCCTAGCCGGTCGATTCCCAACTCACACACCGCTATAACATCCGCTTAACCAACCGACTGTCATTCATCCTTTTTCCACATGACCAAACATCTCAACGTACTTTTATTATTCTCTCATTTACCCTTTCTTCACGCCATTTTCTTCGGTCTCTAATACGTTCATTCCTCATTTTATCAATTCTTTTTCACACCTATCACGCCTAACGATTGTCCATCTGACACATTGAACTTTAGATCTATCCTCTTATTCGCAGACCAATATTCTCACTACTAATACATAACAACAGGGTTAACACATACCCTCATGTAAGAACCCTAGCGCAACTGAAGACTTAGTCCCTTTTACATCCACCAACGATTTAATTGCACCAGCCCTTTCCTGCCATCACAACTTTCCTACTACACTCTGCATCATCCGTTCCCTTTTCACCAACATATATCCTAAAATATTTAAACTCAGACACTTGTTCCAATATATATATATATATATTATAATATATATATATAGTTATATATATATTATATATATATATATATATATATATAATATATATATATATATTATATATTATAATAATATATATATATATATATATATATATATATATATATTATATATATATTGATTAAATGTAAATAAATATTATTACCTTTTTTTTAGTAGATGTTGTAATTAATAGTTTGTCAATCTTCTTTTTTAAGTTCCTTCATTTTCTTTATTATTTTCTTTTTTAGATATAATAATATGAGTTGTAACATAATATATTTTCTTCTTATAAATTTTCTTATACCTTTTGTTTTTCTGTTTTATTTCTTTTTTCTTTTTATTTTTATTCTTTATAATTTATAATTCCTTATTTTTTAATATTTTAATTCTTTTATAGTTTAAATCTTTTAACTCCCATTTTGCACGTATAAATTACAAAATAAATTACCAGAATTCACGATTCTGCTTTGTAGATTTCAAGCTAAAAGCTTAACTCTTCCTTTTATTCTTCACCTCTCTGCTTTTCAAATTTGTTATAACATAATACATTTGAAGAAGTTCTTTATTTGATAGGTTTTATTTTTCTTTTCATCTTTTATTCTTAGAAGAAGACGATGCATTTTTCAATTTTTTCTTATTATGTAATTCTTTGGTGAATATATCAGCAAACTGATCATTACTGTTCACCCATTCTATTGTGTCAATTTCTTGATTATTTATATATTCTCTTGTAGCTGATATTATTCTCATACTTTTAATTTTTGATTGTCTTTCAGACATTAGTGCATCTACAAGTGTTTTACTATCTGTTCTTAGAATTATAGGTATCTTTTTGTTAGTAATTTCTTCCCACATTTTTTGTATATATAATGATTGTTCTATACCTTCAAGTAAGCTATTTGCTTCTGCTTGTATGACTGAATGATTAACTTTCTTAGAACAATTCGAATTCAACTCATTATTCAAATCATTTTTCTTATTTTTTACTGGACAGTAATTATACATCCAAGTTGAGTTTTATCTCACTTCTCTATTAGCAAATGATGATTCACAGTATGTTATTTAGATTCTCAATTTTCTTCATTATTTATTTGTATGATATTTAATTCATTTCTTTATTTATTTGTTAATCTCTGAAGTTCTTTATAATCTTTGATACTTAGTTCTTTTTCTCCCTTGCTCATTTTACTAACTATATAAGATAAATCTGGTCTTGTATTTCTTGCCATCCATTTAAATTGCCTAATTAATTTTGGTATTCTTTTACTTCATTTTTATTCAAGTTTTCTATTTTCTTTTGTTTTTATTTCATTAATTTTTAACCTTCTCCAAGTAATTATTTTGATCCATTATTATAATAATTTCATCTTAAAATATTGAACTTCTTAAATATTTAAATGATCCTGAACTATTTTTTATTTTATATTTTCTTCAAATTTATTTATTTTTAGTATTTTCAAATTTTTTACTTCCTATCCATAAAATATCATCTACATGAGTACATAATAATCCTTCTAAATTATTTGAATCATTCATTATAAATAATGCCTTGGGTGGGCAGATAAGTGGCAAATGAATTTTAATAGTAAAAAAGTGTAAGGTTCTTCACCTAAGGTATTAGTACTCAAATAAAAGTTTTAACTACGATATAATTGGGATTGGCTTGAGTCTGTGACCAAGAAAAAGATTTTAGGTGTGATTATAGCAGTAAATTTTGAAAGTAGCTAATCAATGTTTGGAAGCTAGAAATAAAGCTAATAAGATGCTGGGCATAATAAATCGCAATGTTGTTTACAACAAGAGCAAGGAAGTAATAAGTAAACTGTATAATAGCTATGTAGGCCAGTAATAGAGTATTGTGCACAAGTTTGGGCCCCTTATTTAAAGAAAGACTTAGATATGCTAGAGAGAGTGCAACTGGGGTTTGAGGGTAAGAGCTATAATGAGGAGAGGCTGAAGGGTTAGGAATGTGTTTTCCTGTAGAAAGGCGATTTCTTCAGAGGGGTCATGATACAAAGTCTACAAATATTTACATCTATGATAACATAGAGACCAATAATTTTTCATAGTAGAACATGGACAGTTGTGACCAAGGGGGCATAATAAGAAAATTAAGAAGAAAGCCATGCCATCTTGATAAGAAAGCATGCATTCAGTATAGGGTTGTTAAATTTTTGGAATAGTCTGCCAGAGGAGTTGTTGAGTGTGACTCGATTGCAACATTTAAGAAACGGTTAGATTATACTTTTATGGATTGGGTTTGGGTATTATATAATATATTGACGAAGCAAATTGGGCGGGTTTTTAGTTATAGTGCATTTATTGTTAGATGGCATGTGTGACCATTACTTAGTTATTAATGCGATTGAATAGAGTTGGGGTAATATATTTAATATATCATTAGTTTTGAACTAAGCAAATTGGTGGATTTGTGTTAACAGACAAATTGAAAGCCCTAGGGTGGCTTTGTTTGGATTTGCATGAGCATGTTTGGGTAGTGGGTTGACTGGGGACTGCCTCGATAGGCCCATGTGGCTTTTTTAACTGTCTCTATATTCCTAATGTCCTAATGTCCTAATGTTGGTTCCATTTTACTTTGTTTTAGACCTATTTTAATTAATTGTCTTTTTAACGATAAATACCACATCATAGCAGCATCCTGTAACCTATAATATTTATTTAATCTCAAAAGTTTTACTTTATTAAATTCTGGTGGTGGTCTTAGATATACTTTCTTGTTATTGTATAATAAGGTTAAGTAAGCTGTGAAATATCCATAAGCATTTTATTTTCGCATTTCTTTTTCCTGAGCTATGGTTAATATAATTTTCATTGCTTCCGATGAAACAGTTGGTGCATCTATTTTTTCTTCAACCGTTTCTTCATATCCTATAGCTACTAATCTAGCTTTAAATTATTTCTCGTTATTTTTGCAATAATTTTTCACTAATTACCCATCTGACATTAATTGCTCTTTCACTTTATCAGTTACTTCTTCAAAAACATTATTCTTCTTCCAATTTTCTATCTCTATCATTTTTGGCTTGTTTAACTTCTTCCTTAGAATGATTATAATAACTTTGATTTACCTCTTCATTTTCATATTCACTATCTATTTCATCTACTATATCCTCACTTTTATGTAATGATTCTTCCTCGTTATTTTCTTCATTTTCAATTATATCCAATTCATATATTTTTGTAAATTCTTTCAAGACTATATCATATATTCTATCTGTATTTAAATTGCGTATGTTATAACATCTATTTATATTATATCTTGTTGCTTTGTCAGCTCTACTAATGACATATATTTATTTTTCCATAACTCCATTATTCTTTAAATTTCATTTCCTGGTATTTACAAACTGTAAAATGTAAATGGATAACTTTTTTCATATTCATCATTGATGTCATTTCTCTTCTTCAGTCTTCATTTTAATTTCCTTTTTCTTTTCAGTTTTCATCTCTCTATTTTGAACCCATTTTAATTTTTATCTATATTATTGCCATTCTCTTTTAAGTTATCTATCATGTTTTCATTTCTTCTTCTTCATATTCATCCTTTTTATCTTCCAAGTTCCCCCCGGTTTTTATTACCTTTTTTATTTAATCTACTTCTTTGAATTCTCTTTGAGTGAACTGGAGATTCAAGGCTGAAAGTACATCCATGGATGACAAGGATGGTTTTTCCATCCACACAGAAAATGTTAGATGGTCCTCTCCATTTTTAAATCAATGTTTCTTTTTAAAATACTTCTTCACCTATATTTTATATATTTTGAAAATAATGTTCCTCTTATTGAACTTCTTAATGCACGTTTTATTTTCTCGAACTTTCATTCTCTATGTGTTTTCTTTTAGCATGATCTATATTGTCTCTATAATTTTCATCATGCCATCTGTATCTCTCTTTCCACTCATTATTAAATTATCCCACAATCTATTATGTTTTGGGTATTCCTACGTTTCTTTTCCGTCCGAAACAACGTTGGTTAGGGGCTATCCGCAAATAATTTGTTAGTCCATTTTTAATAAAAATTGCCCATGCCATACTATTTTTTCTGTCATGTCCTTTCTGTTTTAATTTGTATAATGATTCCTTAAGTAATCTTACTACCTACTACCTTTTCCACATAACATTATACCATGGGCTTTCTGCTGCTGTATTCATTAATCTGATATTCATTTTTGTCTAGTAAATGTTTCCATATCTCCATTTTGAAATTCTCGTCCTGCATCAGACATAATGCCATTTTAGGACTTCCAAAATATATAATCCATTTTTTCAATTAAACTTTTCTATAATTTCTTTACTAGTTTTAATTTTTTTAATTTAACTGCCTGTGTATATCTTATTGCATGATCTATCTATTATCACTAAAAATTTATTATTCTCAAATTCACTAATAATTGAATTATTTCATTAAATTTACTTGCTAATGGCAAACCTACCTCACTGGTCTTGGTAGATTGGTTTTTTATATTTTTTACATACTTCACATTCTCTCACAATTTGCTAAGATAACCGGCCAATTATTTCAAAAATCTTCCTTCATTTACTTGTTTTTCATTAGCATTCTTTGATTGTTTTTAAATAATTTTTGTATTCCACAATGTGCAAATGTCTATTTGTAGGTTTTTTAAATTTTTTCTTTTCTATTGTATTTTTATCCTTTTCTTTAAATTGACTAAATCCAACATGTTTCCTTTTGTTTTCTATTCAATAATAAGCAGTAATGTTCCTTCATTCTCAAATGTTTTCACTTTCAGTAGTTTCAAATCACAAATATCAACATTCAACCCAAAAAGTTTCCATCTTTCAATATTAATTCTTTTTAAAATTTTTTCAATTTTCCCCTTTTTTTTCATGCTGAATTTACCACGGTAATAAAGGTATGGTACCCTCTATTATTACATGATTTTCAGATCACAAAACTCTTCCTTTGATTTTATCAAGGTAATAATATTCTTTTAATATTTTTATACTCTTTCCAAATATAAAACAACCATCTTTAAACTTTTGTGAATCTTTAATATATTGTAATTCATCATCAGTTAAAATCCACTAATCAGTTTTGTTAATACCTAATTCTCCTATTACTCTCTCTATACTTTCTGTATCTATAATAGCCATTACATTTTCTTGATATTTAATTTCTTTATTGTTCATTATATTCTTCATTATTATTAAAAAATGTTCTATGTTTTCTTTCTACTAATCCTTTTATTTTTTCTTCTTTTTCTGTATTAATAATGGATGTCATTTTTTCTTGATATTGTTTTTCATTATTTCTTTGTATAAAATATATAGATTTATTATTTTTTTCTTCTATCTGTTTGAGACATTACTACATTTTACATCGACAATGTATGGTAACATTTCCAACACAAATTGTTGTATTTTTCAATTCAATAGCAATCTTCGATTTTATGGTTATTACGTTTAAGAAACTTTACCTTTATTTAAATTAATTATTCCTTCTCTCCCGAGCATTTCTCAGTTTTCTGGTTATTGTATTTACATATGTTACAAAATTTATTAATACTTTGGTGCAATTTTTCTTTTTTAATCTTCTTTTTTCTACTACTTTCAATCTAGATTCCATCATATTCACAATTGATTTTTAGTTGTTATGTATATATTTGTTTTATACCTTTTCAATTTTATGTTCTAATAACTTTTTTCATATTTTCATATTTGATTTACTGATTAATTGGTATGAATGGACTTTTCACTTATTTTAATATTATAAGTTTTTCCCAATCTCTTTTTTGCCTTATCATATCATATCTTGATACATATTCTCTAAAGGTTTTCCTTTTATTTGTTTGCACTTTCGTTTTCTTTGTACTTTAAGATTACTTTCTTGTTCTTTATTTCTACAGTATCTTTCTTTTAATGTAATTTATAATTTTTTCTCTCCTTTTCTGTGCATAATTCTTTTTCCATCCAAAAGACATAATTATTCTAAGTGGTTTACCGGCTAAACCTCCTATTATTTGTGCTATTTTTGTTTTTTCTTTTGCTTGAGATACTTCTCTCCATACTTTTAACTTGAATAAATATTCTTCAATAGATTCTTCTCTTTTTCCACTAAATTTAGGTATTATTAAATTCATCTTTCTTTCTTCAGTTTTCTTTTTTTTCTTTACTTTCTACTAGGTCCTTTATCATGTTAGTCAATTTATCCATTGTTATTGATAAAATCTCTTTTGTTGTTTCTTCTTCTTTTGGCATTTTGTTTTGTTTAGTATACAAGAATAATTTGTTGATAAAATGATTAAATGTAAAATAAAATATTACCTTTTTCTAATAGATGATGTAAATAATAGTTTGTCAACCTTCTTTTCTAAGTTCCTTCATTTTCCTTTATTATTTCTTCTTTATTATTTTATTTTACTATGTACATAATATATTTCTTCTTATAAATTTTCTATTCTTTTTGTTTTTCTGTTTTATTTCTTTTTTATTTTTATTGTCTATAATTTATGATTCTTTATTTTTTAATATTTTAATTCTTTTTATATCTTCTATCTTTAAATATTTAATATAAATTACAAAAATAAATTATCAACAAATTTTATTCTATATGATCTTTCTGAAAATATTAAATAATTAATAACTTTATCATATATATAAATATATATATATATTATATATATATATATTATATATAATATATATATATATATATATATATATATATAATATTACGTAAATAATTAGAAGACATTGCACATATAGTATATAGATAATACATTGTCAACATTAGAATAGTATATTATTATATATTTCCCAAGCATAATTGTTCTACCTTGCCGTTGTTCTCCTCTGGGACGTTGTTGGGCAGGATACTGCCCTTCAGTGTCCTAGTAACGAAAAAACTTTTTTTTTTATTCCCAGAGAGGTAGATGAAACGCCAATGACACCGGCACCTGGTGTCATCTGTGCTGAAGGGGTGTGAACCACATCACCCGTTCGTGATTCGCTGCACAGGACCTAGCACCAGGTTTAGATCTTTTTCCCTGACCCCTCTGAAACATCTATAATAAGCGGTCCTCCGGGCACAAAACTCATAGGGTTTCGACACCCATGAGGGGGACCCTCTATAAATATATATACACATGAGTTTGACTCAATTTAATTAAATATACTATGGAAGTCATTATAATGCCACCTCGGAAACCATTAGCTCAAACCGTTATAGACCATGCATTGATTAAAGGATCTATTGTTGGATTGTACTTCGAACACTAACGCCATGATTCCCTCCACTTCACCTGGAAAGCCCCTGATTACTTCCAGCGATCGCTCGCTTGTCACGCCCTCTGCATCCCAGGTGTCCAAACGGTAGGGTAACCCCAAAAGGTGTCCCCCGTCCTAGTTGTTCTCTTTTATTTACTCCACATGCTGCGGATACATCATTCCCGATAAATTACATACTGCGATCTACTACCTCCAAAGCTCTTACTGAGCATAGAACCATTCTTCTTAGCGATGCACTTGAAGAAGCTTTAGGAGTTGAAGACCCTCCAGTAACATTAATGAGAAATGGGTCCTTCTCGTTCAATGCTGCTAAACCGGAATCAAAGTTCTATTTTGTCATCCTTTAACGTCTCTAACATATTCCTCTTATTTCTACTCCTGATGAAATAAGGAAAACATCCTAAAGGACCTATTTATTCTTTTGAACAGAAAAACGAAAAGATACAGCTATCATTTTTAGAAATCTCCGTTACAAACATTTATAGATTTTCCCCTAGTCGAGACTCACCTGACACCCAATCCTCGTTTACTGCTGACCTTTAATACCTTTAATCTACGCTACAAGGTAAATAGGGTTAACAAGTTAAGTGTTCGCACGTTTTCCCTAAGCCAGAAAACGTTGCTTTAAATGTAACGGTTTTGGGTTCATACCCGAAAATACTGTAGGGACGGCATGACATGTGCCAGTCTGCGGAGAATTATTTCACACTCCCTGTGAAAATACACCACACTGTAAAAACTGTGGAAGGCCCCCACAGTTCTCCTTCCTTCAAAGGCCAGTCTTGCCTGTTTGAACAGGAGGTTTTGGAGTTATGTACCATACATAAATCGAGCAGGAGAGATGCTATTCGCCAGCTCAATGAAAAATATTCTACAAGACAAAGGCAGTCTTAACGCACGAATTACAGCTGTCACCCATGCCTCCGCGTGTTTGATCCACCGACACAAGCCCCATCCTAGCAGACCCTCTCCCAAACCAGGCGAAACTTGGCAGTTACTGTAACCTCTGTCTGCCTGTATTGACCACACTACTGACTCCTCAAATAGTAAAAAGCAGCCCTTGATCCAATCCCGTCAAAAAGGGACCATCAACAACCCTATCCCGAGTACTAGCTTTCAACAAACGAGCAATGAAACTAAGCTGGTTCCTCCAACACAAAACGTGGAACCATTTCTCGCCACCACACTAGGTTCTCCAAACTTATGCAAGAGGACTGTCTCTTTGTCCTTTAATTCGCCTCCCACTATTACTCAAATTTTCTGAAAAAAATGCTCCTAAATCCAAAGAAAAGAATATTCGTCAAAATACAAAGCACCCGAATTTCTAAACAAAAACACATTAACCCCAGACGTGAAAAATGCAACTCAGAAGAGACCTCGGCATAAGTCTTCCAGAGACAAGCAATGACTTCAATAGATTGTACCCAAACAATCACAGCTATCGGACAACCCACCGATCAACCCTCTAATAGTCTGCAAGATGATTCTAGCTCCTTGGAATCTTCTTATAACTGTTCTTCAGAATTTCCTATCTCAGCACACCCCAAGGGATTCTATACCCTAGCGGAAGAAGTGGATAGCAGCTCCCAAATGGAGCTTGATGTGATGACCCACTCTCTTTCTAATACTTCCTGCGCTTCCGAGAAAGGCGAATGGAAAACTGTCCAACGTAAACGCCGCAAACGCTCCAAGTGTTCTGGATCTGTTGGAGGCATGAAAGGAAACCCAGAGGTCCCCATTCTTGAATCAAATTGTCCAATCTCTCAAAATCACTCGCATGATGAATTACTGGCAAAATCTCCAGTATCAGACCCTGTCAATCCGACGAATCCTATATTGGAGCCCAATATCGCAACCCCAACACCTTTTCAAAAAGATGACACCTTCCTTCCCCATTTCCATGGAAACTACTCCATATCCCTCACACATTTCTGAATTCTACTTGCTTTGGCAGATCTGAAACGCGCTCCATTAATAAACATTGACATTTTGATTGTCTTCCAATCGACCTAACCAAACCCACACAATAAATTTGGACTTGATTGAACTCAACTTTATCCTCGCTATTCATGGCGAAGCCTCTTTCACCAAAATAGTAACTACTGAAAACTCTCTTTACAAAACCCGGTCCATAACACCCAATCTCTGTTGTATGATTAATTCTTTACCACAGGATTTTGTTGCCCTCCTCGTCGAGACCCACGTCTCAGCCTTCCTCTCCATCTGAATCCATTTCACACTACTACTAGTCACATAGAGACAATTGTCTAAAAGACCATCATCATAAATTTATAACTATCTCAGCATAACCACTTTCCTTCAATGGAATTGTCGTGGTTACTACTCTAACTTTGAAGAACTTGTTCAACTATAAACATATGTACCAAAAGTGGATATGTTTGCAGGCAAATTTCGACCTATGTCAACCCCCCATCGTGACTTCTTCAACCCGTACTGAATATAAATCGCCTCTAACCTCTATAGAAAGAGGTGACAAACCGATAGGGGAGGTTGCAAGGAATACTCATTCATAAATCTGTCGCCTATTCTCCAGTCCCTCTTTTCGAACTAGACGACTTCAAGCAGTGGCAGCACGAATTCACTTGTCCACCGACCTTACTATCTGATTTGAATCCTACTTGCTCCGACGTAGTTAATTTACTAAAGGTCGACTTACGCTGATCTTTTAAGCAGCTCCCTACTCCAGTTTGTTATACTAGGAGAATTCAACCTCCGCCATCCCCTTATGGGGCGACTATGTCACTTTGTCTAGTCCAAGATCCTTGTAGATCTTCTAACACCGTTTTCCCTGGGAAGCCTTAGCACAGGACTTCCTACATATGACGTTTAGATACACACACTTCCTCTGTATTGTATATGTCCTTTTGCTCCCATTCCCTTATGGAATCGCTTTACCTGGTACCGCTTTAATTATTTATATGCAGTGGTCATTACCCAAAAGCTTTAAATGAGCCTTTGGTACCAGCCAATGCCTAACCTAGCTCCAGCTGGCGGGTTATGAGCGAGCGGAGTGGGCTCTTTTTATCAGGTCACAGCTATCCCGCTTTCTCCTTTCACAATAACCGGTTTCCGACTGTTGATCGATGCCTTTTCGCTTCTTCCAGCAAGTTGTCATCTCGGCAGCGGAAGCTTGCATTCCGCAATCTTTCGCAGGCATGCGGTCAGCAACCCCATGATGGGTTCCAAGAGTGCGCATAAGCTAACGAGAGTAAGAAGAAACTCTACAGGGTGCAATACAAAAACATGCCTGTCGTTTCCAATATGATTATTTTTAAAGCAGCTGCGCGAGATACTCGGCGAATTAATCGCCAAACACGTAAACAATTTTTTCGAACAACTTTTACATTTTTGACGGTTAACTCCACAACTCCCCTTCTTTTAGTTTGGAAAGCTACGCAGAAAATATCTCGTCGCTCCAACACCCACCCACAGTCCTCCGTTATGTGCCTGATATAACTGACACGATCTCCGCTCCTGATGCTGTTGCAGATGCACTAGGTTATAGTTTTGCTAGCCACTCGAGTTCTTTCAAAAATTGAGAACTAACACTGCACGGCCAGACTTCTTAACAGCGAAGGGAAGATCATGCTTATAATCGTCTTTTTATACTTGCAGAGTATCAAACTGCGCTGGCGAATAGCAGAGACGGTGCTCTTGGTCCAGACATGATTTCGTAGATAAAGCTCGTCCATATCCATACCCTTGTTGTAGCGTTTTTGCTGGAATCTGTATAACAGAATTTGGATTGAATCTTCTTTTTCTTCTATTTGGACTACAGCTTTTGTAGTTCCTATCCCCAAACATGGGAAAGATCCGAAGTTGGCGGACAACCAAAGACCAATTTCTCTGACCTGTCATTCCTCTAAATTAATGGAGAAAATGATTTCAGGCCGCTTTCTCCCTTTTCTAGAGAGGCGCCAAGCCTTTTCAAATTTCCAGTTTGGTTTCTTCATAAATCATTCAACCGCGGACCCTTTGTTAGAACTAGATCATGACATCCGGGAAGCCTTCTCAACTGGTGGGACCTTGAAAAAGCTTATGATACAACGTGGAGAACTGGCATTTTCCTTAAACTCCATTCCGTGGACAACTCCCTCTTTTCATTAAATGCCTACTGTCAAATAGATCCATCCAGGTTAGGGGCTCTTCTATTCTGTCACGTCTCTTTACTCTCACTCTAGATGAAGGCGTTCCGGAGGGTAATGTTCTAAGTTACTTCTATCCCAGCGACGGTCAATTTTTCTCTCCATGTTGATGACCTTGCGTTATATATAGCCGGTACCAGGTTGCCTTTTCTCGATCGGCAACTTCTACTAGCTATTGAGAATATTTCACAATGGGGTAACTCCCATGGCTTCCATTTCTCTTCCACCAAAACCTCAGCAGTGCTCTTTAAGAAAAAAGGGAATCGAAGAACCTCCCACATTCTTCCAGCGAACCTAACCTTATATGATTCGCCCATTCCTGTAACTTCAGAAGTCAAATTTCAAAGTCGTGTGAAATGTGAATGTGCTGGTGTGGAAAGAAGTGAGAGGGTTAGATAAAGAGTTGCAATTCTGATGAGTGACTTGTGGTACAGAGCTATGGTAGATTTTGTGGGCGAGTACTAGAATTCTAATGGTTAAATTTAAGTTTGAAAAGGTCAAGGTTTGTGTGGTTGTGACATGTGGTCTATCTGAGAGTAATGTTGAAGAGATCAATTTTATGGGATAATCTTAATGATGTTTTGGATGGGGTGAGTAGGAGCTTCAGGTTGATTGTGTGGGGCACCTAAATGGTTGGATAAGTGATCAAAAAAGGGATGGTATAACAGGTGGCTTTGGGGTGTCGGGAGAAAACGAGAATGGTAGAAACGTGATTGATTTCTGTGAGGAGAGAGAGGTATGTATCTAAGTAATACTTTCTTTAAAGTTTTTAAACACAAGAGTATACATAAGTATACTAGAGTTGGCGTTGGTTAAGATGGTATCGAAGTGAAAAGTATGATTGGTGAAGAAGGAAATGTTGAAGTATGTGTTGGATGTTAAATCAGTGAGGGGGTTAGGAATGAAATTATCGGATCATTATGTTGTTTTATGTGATATTAGGTTAGTGGTGGTTTGGATGGAGAGGAAGGTGATAAGGAAGGAAGTGGGTATAATTTAGAGTGAGAAGCTAAGTGAACAAGGTAATAAGGATAAGTATTTAAGAGGGCTTGCAAGTAAATCAGTTGAAACTGAACAAATCTGGAATCAAATGAAGGAAGTGGTTGTTAGTAGTGATAAAGAAGTGTGTGGATGTGCTAAAGTAGGAAGTAAGAATGCTAACAGTGAGTGGTGGAATAAATAGGTGATGCAAGTGGTTAAAAGTAAAAAAGAAGCGTGGTTGAATCAATGATGAGGTTTCAAAAGAAAGATGTTTGGAATTGTATAAAGAGGAAAAAAGGAATACAAAAAGATGCATTCGTAAGAGAAAAAAAAGAGGTAAATGAACAGTTTGGAAGGAGGATGAATGGGAACTTAAAAGGGAATAATGAATAAGAATAATGCTTTCGTAACTGAAGAAATGGATATAAGGGGAGTATGGAAGGAACACTTCGAAAATCTGCTTAACATTGGCAGTAATGAAGAGGTGATAGTGAATGTGTGTGGGTTTGATGGTGCAAGAAGGAATATTTATTTTGGGGATGAGGTCAGTAGTAAGGAAGAGGTAATGGGTAGAGTGAGAAAGTTAAAGAATGGTAAATCTGCAGGTATAGATGAAATTGCTGGTGAAATGATCAAGAACGGAGGCGAGATGGTGATTCATTGGATTTGGAAGTTGCGTAACAAAGCGTTTATGGAGGTTATAGTTTCGATGGATTGGAGGAAAGCAGTAATAGTATCCTTATGTAAAGGAGAGGATATACGGGGGTTTCAACCAATGTAAACCTTCAACACTGAAAAATGGGTTGAACCCCGGGCTTGTATATCCAATCCTTTGTGGTTCACAATTTATTATTGTGATCGTTATAATCCTAAAGCTGAATAAATTTTATGAGGTAATAAATTTAATGAAAACAACTTAGAGGAAAAATTTAGGAAAAAAAGTGGTGAAGAATTCTTAAGAACTATACCTTTGATGGTCTAAACACAACTTCTTAATTCTGGTGTGCTATCACTCATCAAAAATGGCCAGTCCTTCTGAAAAAGAGAGCAGTAGACTTTCGTCTAGGCCAGATCACATCATCACAGGACCCTAAAGGATTCTGCTTGACAAGCGTGTGCGTCAAAGGTGTTGTACGTTGGTTCACAGACAACTGATGTAATATGTTGGTAAGTATTTTAAGGTTAAGTTCTTTTTAGGAGGGATAGAGAAGAAGTATATTGAAGAATTTAGGATTACTAAGAGACGAATAAAACTCTATGTTTATTTAGGCTGAGTTATAGACAGCATTGAAATATTAGCTCGATAACCACAAAGGGGGAAAGTTATGTCGCTAATATAATATTTAGAAAGGTTCATTAATTTGCCTTGTTATTGGAATTGGTTCGGTACAATTTATAGCAACACGAATTTATATAAATTATGGTTTAAATAAATTGTTAATACCGTAATCAATCCTCTTTGGTTAGTTCTAGTCTTTTGTTAATTAGTAGTCAATGATTTACTTAACTTTTATTTCTTTGCAGGTTAAGAATGTCTATCATAACAACACTGAAGAGTTTTCAAGATCTATATCCAGTATCTGGTAAGTCTTTTTCCATTTCAGATATGGAACACTATTTAGGCACAAAACAGGATTTTCACAATAAGTATTTCCAACGATCGGTAAGTTTTATCTCTATGTAGATGATGTCCAATAAGGCTTTTCAATTTGCAACAATTCGAGGCAACACAAATTCAGGAACAAATATTTTCACGAGAGAAAAAACGGGGGGAAAAAAAAAAAACCTGGCAAACATAAATCAAATTAGTCCTCATATAGGCATTGTCTTTGTTTTTAACTAAGTTAAACCCAAAAACAGCACCATGATGACAATTTAACATGTCCGCCATGTTTCATCAATTAATATTTTCATTTATAACTGCAATTATGGATTTGGAAAAAACCTACCCCTTTAACTTCGTAGTAAGTAGAAGGAGGGGTTTTTTCTTCTTATTCAGTATCTTTAGATCAGAAGGGAGCCGTACTCCTCAGCATACGGTATTAAGTGTGATACAGCAAGAATTGTGGATACAGATGAACCAGTCAACTGTAAGTATAATATTACGGTTTTTTAGCTTTTAGCACTACCTAATAACGTTTTTATAAGTCATACTTTCTTTAATAGTAATTAAGATTATAAATAATTTAAACAATATTTATACGTTTAACACTGACCTGCAATTGTTCCAATATGGTGTTACACCAGAGAGATATTTTATTACTTCAAAACTAATATTTATTTTTACAGAATTTGGAAAAATATTTTATAACATATAAATATACATCCAACTGAAAAGAAACTGAAAAGAGACAAATAATGTAATTTTCTGAATTGATAACCATAAGTAGAAACATTAATAAAATCAAATCAATGTTATATTAACACAGCATAAACTCTAAAAAAAACTGGATCACTTCTTTGTGATCCAAGGCCGATTTTTATAAAGATAAAAAAAGAAAAAGAAAATGGAATCGTGTGGAAGGCGAGATTAACATTCCTCCCTGATAAGCTCAAGCCCCCCACCTTAATTTTCTGCACTATATAACCAAGTTATATGGTGGAGCTCATTGTATATCCCATGACTATTTCTTTTATAAACATCGGCAAAATACAAAATAAACAAAGGCAAAATTCAACTAAACAAAACAAATAAATAATTCTTTACAATTTTCCAACAAAATTGAACCAATTCCAAAAATAAGAGTATAATTCCATAAATTAACAAAATACAAAAACAAAATACATAAGATCATTTCATAATATCTTAACACATTATTTTAATAACATATCAAGCATATAATTCCAGTAGTATTACAATGTTAATGACAGTAACAGCATATAATTAATAATATAATAATATCATCACATTCATATCACAGAATTCAAAACATCATAAACTTTATTTCAATAGAATATCTTACAATATAATTGATATGTAGCAACTACAAAACGTAATAGGAAACAGATTTACTTTTTCTGTTATTCAAATACAAAATAAACAGTACAAAATTTTTATGCAAAAATACAAAATATAAAAATATAAAATTAAAAGGTAATTTTATTATAAATTTGTACAATTCATTTCCCTTCGAATACCTCCTTCCTTATTCCATTCTTGCAGAACTAAATCCTCTATTGGTTTTCCATTTACTTGTCATTATTATTATTACATAATTTATTATTTTTTCTTCGGCGGTGGCAAAGAAGAAAGTCTACTATGAGTACCTTTCTCTTTCCATAACATACAAAAAAAAAGATCAAAAGATTTTTGTTTGATGCATGATATTTTTTTTTTTTTTTTTTTTTTTTTTTTTAATTTATAACCAACTTCATTCAGGTGTTGTAGTGTAAAGAAAGAATATGGGCTTGTCATCGTCTCACAGCAAAAAAAAAAGAAGAAAACAAAAAAATAGATTAGTAACAAATATTGGAAATTTTATGACTCCAGTCTTTCATGGGCTCATAAAAGTTTTAGTCTGTAGTATCTATAGTATCTAAAGTTTGGTATCGAAATCAAATCGAGATTTATTTAAAAATATCAGAAAATAAAAATATCCATTATATAGCAACATCTCTGACTAACTCTATCTATAAATAGTAGCTTCTAGTTTTGGTCCAACAGTTTTCTATCTAACTATTAACTAATAGTCTTACTTAAAATTACAACGCACAAGCATACTTTTATCAGATAGGAGAGATAGGAAAGTGTGAACGGAAATAAAGAAGTCAGAGAGGTTCAGAAGAAGGGACAGTGACAGAGGGACATAGGTCCAGAATCTGGAGTACAAAAGGGGACAAGGGTATAATAATTATATATATAAAAAAAAAAGTTTTTATTGAATTTTATACTTTCCCATTATTTTCCAAGTTCGAAGAAGTACTTGAAACTTCATGAATGACGCCGAGATCAATTTCCATCTTCGGAAGTGAGCTGGATCTCCGTCTTCATTAAATAATTATAATGAATGCCTCCAAGACATTTAATATAACATGGTTCATTAGACATTTGTGCACCATATATCAGTGGTTGCTTTTGATTATAAAAGATATGAACTGGTGTTTTAAAGAGTTCCGTAAAGGCAGTAACAACCTCGGGAATGGGCAATTGACCAGGGAACATCAAGAGTCTAAGTGTTTTCTTCATCTGTTTCCCCAGCAACTTATATCTAACAGAATGGCTCTGTAATTCTTTGACGATGACTTCCCTTACTTCAAGATGTCTGTCTATAGTGTTGTACAAGAACATGGAAAAACACTTAAAAAGGGAATCTCCCCCTCCAGCTATTTCTATTTGGAAATATCCAGTAGGGATGACTTCTATGGCTGCACTGTTGAGACATGGTTCTACATTTACATCTGCTATGGGGGAACGCGAAAGGGCATCCGCTACTACGTTTTGTGTTCCAGCAATATGTCGGATGTCAAAATCGTATTCATACAACTCCTCCATAGTGCGTGCCAGTCTTCCATCAATGAGACTCATGTTTTGGAGATAGATGAGAGGCATGTGGTCAGTAAAAATAATAAATTTCACCACTCGAAGAAATGGTCTTAAGGACTTGACTGCCCAACGCAATGCAGTCAACTCCTTATCAATGACTCCATAATTTCGTTGGGCTCCACTGAAAGTCATTGATATGAATGCAATTGGCCTTCGTTCATCATTCTGAACTTGGGACAAACATGCACCCGCACCAATCTCTGAAGCATCTACATGTAACTCCAATGGTGATACTCCGGGGCTATAGTCTGGGAACCCTAAGATATGAGGGTTCGTTAATGAGTCTTTTAATTTTTCAAAGGCCTCTTGGCATTCAGGAGACCACTTGATCGACTTACCTCCAGTCTGGCACGACAAAGGTTTGCTTATTTGGGAGCAATTTGGTATATGCCTACGATAAAAATTTATCATCCCCAGGAACTGCCGGAGGTGTTTTACAATGGACGGAACTGGAAAATCTAAAGCTCCTTTTACGTTTTTCTGGAGTGGAAGTATACCTTTATGAGACACATGGTGACCCAGAAACTCAACTTCGGTTCGACAAAGATGAGTTTTGGTTAGTTTCAGCTCTGTAACGCTAATGTGGGTTTCTCACAGACCCATGCAAATGGCACCCCGTAATGAATCCGAAGATATTCGTTATAAGGTGATCTTTTGACTGAGTTTTTACAAGAAGATAGTACGATGATAGAGTCTCATAACGATGTCAATACAGCAACATTACCTCCTGTACTCCAATAGTCTAACTCTTCATAAGGCACCGATATCAGTGCCTTCCTGAATATAATTGCTCAAGAGAATTCAGCGGTCCCATTATGCTTGACACTCCAACCAAGCTATCTTTTTTAAATATTCGTATGATTAGTGTCTCGAAGTGTGATTGTATCGTAGAAAAAAGCTGGTTTCCATTTCCTCCACCTACTTGAGTGCGGACTCCCTAGGGCTCTCCCTAAGACATTTAATTACCTACACTGAACGGAGCGTTCTCTGCGTGCTCGGAAAATAAGATTGATTTCCCATAACATGTTATAATCATGTCTGTAACGCACCGTAGTGGTACTGAGCCGCAAATCGAGTCAACTGTTTCAGTTTTAGTCTCACAGCTGTTCAGTTTCTTTGCTATAATCGATACAGTTAGACCTACACATTCTTTTTCCATCCGGCTTTCGTTACCGAAACCACAGGAGCCTCCATTTTTATTATCAATTATTTAATATTCTACCAGCAAAAATGGAGTGTCTTCAATTTCTATGCTTCTATTTTTTTCTCAGGTCCATAATGTTCCTTATCGAGAAACCGATTCGAGCCGGTAGTGTGTGAGCGTGCGTGTGAGATAGCGAGCCCTACGGGTCGAGAAATCTCTCAGCAATTCTGATAGTGTGAGTTAGGTTGGCTGGCCACTGCCCACATCGTTGTTAGATTCTACCATCAAGACTATCAGAACGTTTTATAACATATCTTGCATCATTTTCTAGATGAGCATTCTCAAATCATCAAGGTCTTTTTGTTATTTCACGTTGCGTCTATATTAAGAGTGATTTCATAATTCTGTGATAACTCATTTTTTCGTACCTCTAATACAACCCTATCGTCTGCTCATCTCCATTGAATAACATCCCTCCTACGACGGTATCTAGTTGAGATCTCTTCATCATTCTCACACGGCACCGGATTCATAGATGCGATTATAACACTTCTTTATAGAGAACTGCTCCTTAGACTGTGCAAGGCAACTTTTTCGTATTATCTAAGGAGAGCACACCGCTTCCCCAATAAATCAGTTTTATTATATTCTCTCTCTGAAAAAACTTTTGATACAACTATTTGATCGAGAAGCGTACTCCTCGAAAACTATCAGCACTCTCATTGGCGTACGTCCTCAGTTACCTCCCTTACTAGTTTTAGACTACACTCATGATATTATCAGAGTGGATGATGGTCTTTCCTCTATTCTTCCTATCTTGAACCCTGACCCCGCCCAACTCTCAAGACAGCCATTGAGGTTTTTAACCTGATCTGAGTAGGGTATTCTCTAAGCACCCATTCACCCTCTGTTCTCCATTATAATGCAACTAACGAGGATACTAGCAACATTAGAATAATAAAACAATCTTCTATACACATTTAATAGCTTAGTGCAAAGAGAGTGAGAATTCTATAACACTACCACAGTTGTACATTTCACGACTGCTATAGGGCCATATTTGTTCCCTGACCTATGTACAAGAGTTCTGTTTGTAAGATCTGGGAGAAGAAGATCATTTTCTTTTAAAAATAGCGGATCAAATTTACGTAGTGGAGCACTATCATTATTTCTTCACCATATACACTTTACAGTATATTCATATTATGTATCAGTGCCTATTTAGTATACTACTCCGACATTTCTGTGGTAAAAAATCCATTAAGGCGTAGAGTTTCATCAACACTCATCTGCCTCTGACAGGTCCATATACATATTTTCTATTCTTTTCATTTTCCAACCACTTACGGCTCGATTCTCATGTCAGAATGTTCTGCGAAAGCTTAACTCGATGAACACGAGAGATTAAGATTTTCATTCTATCGAGTGCGGCAATTTTCGTATTCTCAGTAGTCACATACAGAGGGCTAACTCTCCATTGTCACACCCATGCCCACCACCTATTTCATGTATTCCGTGCCAACTTATGTGAGGCCTGATGATGACTCTGCACTCCTCTCCTCGGATTCTGTAAAGTGATATTCTATCTATTGGCTTTTAAACTGATAACAGAGTCTTTTGACTATATAATTCCAACTGCTGCAGATTGAACGTGATGTTAGGTACTTATTCAAAAGAGCCATTTAGTTAACAGAGTTCAATTAGCCAATTTTACAATTTTTATGTTTGTCTCTCTCCTACTTTTTCAGCTGTCCTCATTTGTGTTGCAGTCCGACTCACGAAATTTTCTATCCACCAGAGGTTGAGCTCAACGCTTGGGCGAGACTTGGTTAATTTAAAGGTTGTGTCTGGGCTCTTCAATTCCTTACACTTGACCTCATAATGGACTCTAAGGATACATGAGACAGATGTAGTCACACGGCGTGCTCCGAAAGGCCGTATGGATCTGGTTACGAACTAAAGTGATCTTGCGCCTGTTGAGTGAGATCTGGTTTCGTTCTCAATTTTTCTGCGCTTAATCCGAATATTTTTTTTCAAAGAACCTATTAGAGGAGATATATTCATTTTCTCTAGGAACTGTGCATCGTTCTAGCCCTCAAGTTTTCCTCAATCATGAACTGCGTCCGCTTTTAGGGTACGACTAATAAGGATACCTAATGCCCAGGGGTGAGGACCGCGGCAAAAAGACAAATAATAACTACGTCTATTCGCTACGGGTGAATGGAGACTTTCTGTCAAGAACGGACATCCACAGATCCTAATATAACAACAGGACATATAATTAGCAATAAACTGACAAATATACCATAAATATATGTACAAATATAAGCAGATATACTAATTGTCGGGCCCTGATATTCTTTTCACTTGAATTAGGTCGTCTTATATGAGAGTTGTTTGCCTATTTGCATATTGTTTTTTGGTGCATGAGACATTTTTGAACTTCGAGCATCGGAAGCGGTTTATGACAGTGAGTTAACTTATAAGCATCGTACTTATGAAACGAGTTTATTTTGCTATATATGTTCTGCGTTGTAGACTGAGTCGGATTACGATGAGAGCAGTGTGACGTAATAGATACTTTACTCAATTTTCTCTCTTTATGTTTATACAAAAGAACTATTCCTCCTCTACATTTGGCATTTAAACAATATATGTGATTAACTGATAATAATAAAGTTAATAGGAAAATGATCATAAATAATAGTATCACAACATCTCAGTTGAAGTATACAATTCCAATTAAGGAACGTTTGCGTTAGTGAGCATACAAGACGTCTAGAATGAAGGAGGCTTCTGCTAGACGATTTTTCCATCGAGTGAGATGGGCTTGAGTTGTGCTCTTTATCAGACTAGGATTGATATAGGGTAAACATCATGATTTGTATGTTTGTTCTTAGTTTGTTGCGTAGCGAATCGGCAAGTTGACGATTTTTCCCGATCCAAGGTGTTCGAAACAACGACATTCAACCGTACCGAACACTTTTCCAATTCTTTTGCATTTTCATTAATAATCTCTCGGACGCTTGTTTTCTCTCATAATATATGGGGGTAAGCTGCACAAAAAAGCTGTGCGCAGCGAATCATGCTTTCGCATGTCAATCCCACGGTATGCACGTCTAGCAAGTCGCTCCAAACGTAATGCATACATCCGAATGGATTCGCCTGGGACTCTATGAGCAGCGTGATA
Organism: Trachelipus rathkii; assembly: GCA_015478945.1. Taxonomy (NCBI): domain Eukaryota; kingdom Metazoa; phylum Arthropoda; class Malacostraca; order Isopoda; family Trachelipodidae; genus Trachelipus; species Trachelipus rathkii. The sequence goes on along the minus strand of JABUQX010022431.1, from coordinate 7,242 downwards.
CGCTTGTGTTTTGTACTCTCGTTTCCTTTTCTCCTCATCTTCATACCAAACTACAAGAGTATCCCTGACTGAGAAATAATTACGGTCGTCTTTTGTTAACAGCTTGTATAATTTCAGAAACTGACCTTCTAACTGACCTTCTAGCTGACGACCCAATAATCTTAACCATTGCTGAGGACTGTTGGGATAATGTAAGCTGCAATAGTCTTCAAAGTCTTTGAGATATACAATGAGGTCTTGCTCGGCCTCATATTTGTATTTCCCAGGGTCAACGACCTTTAATTTCTGGGAATTTTTCAGAAGCTGTACGAGTATCAGGATGGCTTCTTGCATCATGTCGATTTTCTGTTTCATTTGAGGTCCTGAATACATATCAGGCTCATCATCAGAATTGTAATTTCTTTGATTATTTCGTGGCGGTGGCGGTGGCGAAGGTGAATTTCTTGACGTGGGTATTCTAGATCTATACTCATTCGAGTGCTGTCTCAAATCCCTATGTTTTTCAGGTTTACTGCTATAATCCTTTCTATACTTAGGCAACGGGTCTTTTGCGAGCAAAGTTTTCTTCGCAGAGGCATTGGGCCTCTCACCGACATGAGTAAGTAACCCATGCTTATTTTTTCTACTATCTATATTCAAGTTTCTTTGTTCAGGTTCTTCCTCAAACGAGGAATTATCATCATCTTCTTCATCTTGGCTTGAATTCTGTTCCATATATATTTCTTCGGCTACTTGCTTTTGTTTCTGTAATCTTTTATTCAGAGTCTGTAATTCTTTGAGGGTAAACATTTTATCTTCGATGGGTTTACTATCTTCTACTGTTTCTAAAGTATCCATTATTTCTTTAACAGGGAGCTTGCTCCGTTTGTCGTAAGCTATGTTCCTAGGAGTAGCTAAGTTCAAAGCTTCCAATGATATGCCAGCTTGCATTGGAACGTTCGTTTTCTGGATTGCTCCGGTAGCCTTTGTGCTTTCTTTTCTACCATTTTTACCAAGAAGGTCTAAGTTATCCTTCGGTAAGGGTTTATTTGCTTTACCGTTGGACATTTTTACTACCTATCCTATAGATGAGCTAGTACTGAGTGCTAATTAATTCACGAAAAAGAAAGGGCGTACAGAAACGCAATGACAATGTGTAAAGAGACGACGAAAATAGTGAACCAAGTCACAATGTGTGCGCGGCGGCTTATCAAACGAGAGACCAATCAGGGTCCCTGTTCGGGCGCCAAATAAATTTGTGTATATATGTAAAGGAGAGGATATACGGGGGTTTCAACCAATGTAAACCTTCAACACTGAAAAATGGGTTGAACCCCGGGTTTGTATATCCAATCCTTTGTGGTTCACAATTTATTATTGTGATCGTTATAATCCTAAAGCTGAATAAATTTTATGAGGTAATAAATTTAATGAAAACAACTTAAAGGAAAAATTTAGGAAAAAAAAGGTGAAGAATTCTCAAGAACTATACCTTTGATGGTCTAAACACAACTTCTTAATTCTGGTGTGCTATCACTCATCAAGAATGGCCAGTCCTTCTGAAAAAAGAGAGCAGTAGACTTTCGTCTAGGCCAGATCACATCATCACACGAGAGAACCACTAGAAAGGATTCTGCTAACGAAGCAGAGAGAGAGAGCAGAGAGAGAGAGAGAGAGAGAGACTGACGAGATGACAGATGTGTTGGATGAAGTTATGGTTCAAGAAGGACAACTAGAGAGGATGTAATATGTTGAGTGAGGAAGAGTACTTTAAGTTAAGGTCTTGTTATAGGAGGGATTAGAGGAGAAGAGTATATTGAAGAAGTGGAGAATGAACTGAAGAGACGAAAGATGAAATGAGTGCAAGTGATGGTTAGTTATGATGGAGCTTTTAAATATAGACCATAGGTGAGAATAATAGCGTAGACTCACCAACGCAGCGCTAGAAATAACCACAATATGGAATGAGTATAAAGTAGTATGTATCTCGATAAGCTAGAGTTGCCAAAGCAAAAAACATTTAAATATAATTATATCAAAATAATTACGGTTTTTCTCATTTCTTTTGACATAGGTATCCTATATTTATGAAAGTACGAAGTAGAAGAGTTCTATCTTTGATTGATATTGACATTGGTTCCCGGTAACAACTATGATGGTGAGTAATTTATAACATCAGCTATTTAACCATTACATTTAATAGTTGATGTTTAAGAAATTAATTTGTTAATCAAAAACTCTAATCAATTCCTCTTTGGTTTAGTATCTAGTATCATATAAAATATATAGACAGTCTAAAGATGATCACTCCATAAATATTTAACTAATATGATAACCTTATTAATATTTCATATAGCAGTAGTGATTAAGAAAAGAGATAAATAAAAATACAATAGACAGGACACTGAAGAGGTTAATTCATAAATATACTACACATCCAAGTAGTACTGGTTAACAGAGATCTCTTTTACATTTATCATGTATAATCTGAAACAAACTATTTGTTAGAGTGACGAACAAAACAGGATGTTTCACAATAGTATATCCCAATTTAAACCGTAATCGGAGAATAGTATTTATATCTCTATGTATTGAATTGATGTTCAATAAGGCTTATTCCAATTTGCAACAATTTCAGGAACAATTATTTTCAAGAGAACACTGGGGAAAAATGTAGTGAGTAGCATAATAAAAATTCCAATAGTGAGGTTATAAGATAATAAAAAATAACTGTAGCCAAAACATTAAATCAATAATTTAATGTCTATATTATCGATATGGGTCATTTGTCTTATGTATTTTTTAACTTAAAAGTATTTTAACTCCAAAATGAGCTAAGCACCATGGAATAAATCAAATTTAAAACACGTTTGCCATTTTTCTATTAATTATTTAGCATAACACAGGTTAATAACTATGTTATTGTAATTTAATTGGATTAAGAAAAACCTACCCTACCTTGTTTAATTATTTTCGTATAAGTATTCATTCCTATCTGTAAGGTAAAATATTGAGAGAAAAGAGAGTACGTTTTATTCTCATAAGCTTTATACGTTATTTATGATTGTAGATCTATAAGGAAGTCGAAAAGTATCGACCTTACAAGACTAGTTAGGCGTATGTTGAATTATATTGACACGATCAGAATTGTGGATACAGATACAGTAAACTGTACATGGTGTATTATCAACCTATATATTGGCTCCGATCCTAGATTTATTTTTCTATATACTTTCATTAGTGACTACCTCGGAAATACTGACGTTTTTATTAAATTCCCCTACTCTCACCTTTTATATGACGAGCTAACATTTCTGACAGTAAACTATTTGAAAAACGCGATTGCGTAGTAGAATTTAAAGAATGTACGAATGAGAGAGTATAGTAGTGAAACCATAAGGTGAGTTGACTGTGTTTAACACTGAGGACGCATGTCGAGATTAAAATACACGAAGTATTAGAAGTTAAATACTACGCAGTGATTATCATATGTCACTTGAGTATAACTTCAAATCGAAAGCAAAGATTAGTTATGTACATCATAGTTACAGAAGTTTGGAAAATAATAGTTTGTGAGTGAGAGAGGTGATATAAGTGATGAAATGATATATACATACATATACGTGTAAGAGAGAGACAAATAATCAACATTCTGAATTGTGCCTAGAGTTGTGTTTGAATCAGTTGATAGTTAATAAGTAAAACATAAGATAAAGATAGATAGGTGTGGTGACTAGGCAGCAAAAGCTCTTAATGATATTAGTAGAAACTGTGAACATTCTGTGATGATCCATGAGCCGGAGATTTTTATTAGAAGATAAGCAAAAAAATTAACAATTATGAATAAGAGATGGATTTATGGCATCCAAAGAGTTATGATGTCATCCGTTCACATATTATGTATATTAATTTTATAGTATTATTATGAGTGAATAAATTACTTATAATGTTAAATTAAGTTTAGTAGAAAGGTTATAATGAGTATATTAGTTTGTGTATTAGCTGTGTCCTTCTGGTAGGAATGATGAGTAGTAGTAGATAATTAGTAAGTCCTTTATCAGTAAACTATTAATTAAGATGTTTTGTAGATATAATATATATAGGGTTGAGAGTGGTGAAGCTTTAGAATTATGCGTATTTGACTAACTTTAATGATTCTATATATTTTGATATAATAGTAATACTATTTATGAGCAATAGTATTATATATAACAGACGTTTGTAAAACTTCTTGGAGAGAATAATATAATTAAGTAATATATGGATAGGTTAGATATTGTAATTATTTATTATATAATGAGTAAGGATATTAAGAGATTATGTGTGATAGATATATATAACACCTCTTATTTCATAACACTCTATAATACTTATTCCAAAACTATACGAGAGTTGTATATATATAATGAAATATTATATAGTTGTTATAGTGATGTGATGTATATATATATATATTATCAATAATGTAAAATTATGTATTGATTAATAATTGATGTTTAGTGAAGTAGAGTCTTAAGAATCTGTTATAATGATAGAATGTATTAAGATCAGTCGGAGGGGTTTATGAGGTTAATAAATATTAAGTAATTAGTTAATATAATTCAATTTGTGCTTATGTAAATTATTAAATATAATGGCGAGGAAGTGGTGGTTTTGTGACTCGTGAGATATTGAAAAGGCTATATATATAGATTGAGACAATGACTGAAATGAAGAGATAATAAACATCTGAAGAGAGTACAAATAGGAAATGTAGTGAGAAGCACTTCCAAATGAATCAATTCAATGAACAAAGATGAAATTATACAAACTGAGGCCAGAATAACGGATGATGCCTTCATGTTTAATGGACGATAGTCTTTAGGGTCCGCCAGTGTTAGTATAGTATGTGGTGTCTAAAGGTGCATTCAACTATGTAACTACTTTGGAGAAAAATCCTTTACATTCCAGGTTAATATCTCTAAGAATTGGTTATGTTTAGTTTAGGTTAAGGTTAGGTTAGGTATTAGGAGAAGTAATTGATTATGAAAAATAAGGTGAGTATGTACGTAGTTATTAAGTAAAGAATGTTGAGCTGTGTTATGAAGAAACAGTAACCTAACGCTAATAAGACCTGAGAATTAATGAAAACTCAATTGACGATTGGAATCTGATATCCCTATAGTCGACAAAGACCTGAAACAAAATAGATTAAAATGAAAATAGAGAAACGGACCTGAAACTGAAATTTTTAATTGGAGTTGAGCGATGGTAATAGTTTATATGAGTGAAGTATTGATTAGACATATGTTGGAGGTGAGTAGTGAATCGAGCCGGCTAGAGCATGCGGAGAGAATATAGAGTGGATGAGAGTCTAGGTGATGTATGTGGAGATCCCGGTTAGGAGTAGATTAAGTTGAGGTATTATAGCAGAGGCGGAGAAAGTGAGTGATGCAAATTAGTAGGAAACGTGATAATATAAGGTGGGATTTGGTTAGGTATATGTGCGTTGTTTAAGTGTATAGTTGGTGGCCCACTCTTGGGCGCAAAAGATTTACGGAAATGAGAGCCCCCGCAATAACTCTGATTGAGGAGAGATGCCATTTAAGTGGAAGTGCTCTTACGCACGGAGGGGTCCCGTGAACATCTGATGATTGGTTATCATGGAACTGCAACGAGGTATCATCAACTAAAGAGAAGGTATTTAGATGATAAAGGAGGGTGTTGCCTGGACGCTAAGTAGATTGTGCTACGGAGCTAAAATGACTTGCTTTTCAACTTGTGTCTGTCTGGAGTGTGATTGCATAAGATACTTTTTGTTTTCAGTGCTAAGTAGGCTGACAGACACCTACCTACCTATCTTGGGGAGATGGGAAGGTGGATGAGTGTATTTATTTTACGAGATTTATTATTGAGAAAAGCATATAATGAATAGAGAGTGTATATATATAATAATAAGTGAGTAGGATAAATTGTATGTAGTGATAGAGGTTTATTGGTGAGGAAAATATGAGATATCATATATATATATATATATATTATAATAGTATATATATAAAGGTGGTCAGGTAATATATATAGGAAAGTATATTATGACGTTTTTATATATGAATATAGTATATATATAGAATGTGTGAGTATATTATATATATTAGTTAAGAGGTTATAGTGATATATAGGGGATTAAGATGAGATGTATGTGAGTATGGTGATTATGTTAGGTATATTGAGGCTAAAGGGTATTAGTGTGTTAAATGATCTATGACTCATAGTGGCTATTTCTAATATTTTGTTTATTGGTGTAAGAGGGTGATGAGTATTATTTTACGCAGTAGTAAATTGAGGAGGTAAGTAGGTAGTAGTAGATATAAGATAATAATTAGAATGATATTAGTAAATAGTGCGAAATAGTTTAGTAATCAATTATATAACTGTTATATGCGTAATTGATACTGCCCTAGTGCGAAGATACGTACGGAAGTAGCTTGAATAGTTATTGTTAGAGTTTATAGTAGAGAATTGTAATAGTGACAAAAGGGGTATCTACAAAAAATAAATTACATATATGATTAAGAGTAATATAGTTGTATTAGTGTTATTATGCAGGAGGAAAAGTTTTATGGTGAGTAGGGGTAGAGTGAGTAGACGTTATAGTAAGTGATATATACGGGGTATTATATATTTTAAGTATTGAGGTATAAGTAAATAATTTTAATATTTAAGGGATATGTAGATTTAGTAATTGAGGTAATGAGATAAGGAGGAAAGATTTAAGTAAACATATTAGAGATAGTGAAGGTAATTGAGAGCTTTGAGTGGTCTGAGAGAAATATGGAAAGGGGGATCTATCACAGAAAGGAAGAAAGTATGTTTTGATAAAAAACTTCTGTATGTATCACAGTACGGTGTTTTTAGTATGTGTTGAGTATTTTTAACGTGTAGGTAATAGGTATTTGTGATATATGCTAGCGATATGATATCCTAAGTGAAGAAAGTATGGAAAGTATTTTATGTAATAGATTGAATGATTACATATATAGTGGCGTATCCAGGATTTTTGATGTCGAGCCGGGGCAGACAAAATTCGTGTTTGGGGATATATATTTCAGAAGTTATATATGAGTAAGTAAGTTAGAATAGGTGTGAGGGAAGAGATGTTTGGATTCATGTTATATATATATATATATATATATTATATATACTACATATTACTGTGAAAGCGGAGAAGGTATAAATAGTTATATTAGTATAGTATGGGCTATATCTCTTAGTGAGAAATGTAAA
>JABUQX010022430.1:12500-20000 GCA_015478945.1 Trachelipus rathkii | reverse complement strand
ATAACTTTACTTTTAACAGGATTAATTTTTAATCCTTTACTTATGCGCATTAGTTCAGACTCAAACACCAAACCACGCTATTTCACCGTAAAATCCTCCATATGATCAGCAAATAATAGAACGCTGATCTCCCAATTATTCTCATATTCAAAACTACACTATCTTTCTATCTATAAAGATATTAAACAACCATGGATACATAATACATGCCTGACTGAGACTAACTTCTATTTTAAACAGCTTTCCTTTTTTTTCTCCTGACCCTAATGTATAATTTGCTGTTTTTATGAAACGCTTTAGCAGCATTTAGCTACAATTTACTAACTACATAATCTTCAAGTATTCTCCACAATTTACCTCTTCGAACTCTGTCATACGATTTTTCTAAATCAAGAAAGCACACAAAAATATTTCTCTGCCAGTTTTTCAACCACACATCCTCTACATTCCCTAAAATCATATTGTTCTTCTCCATTCTGATTATCGGTTTTACATTTAACCTTTTGGTTTTACTCTTAACCTTTTCTGTTAACATTTGTCCATTTATTTACCTACCACGCTCATTAAACGTATTCCACTGTAGATTAATCACTCCTTTTTATCAACCTTGCCCTTATAGATTGGAACAACATAAACGTTTTGTCAGTCTTGTGGGATCTCGCACCTTTCAAGGCAAATGTTAAATAATTTTATCAGCCATTCCAAGATACATTTACGACATTTTTCAAACATATTTACTTGTATGGAATCGAACCAAAAAGATTTTCCTCCTTTTGTTTTCTTCAAAGAATTCACGATTTCATTCTTTGTAATGAGTCCCACAATATTCTCTTCTATTCTAACTTTTTTTTTTTTTTTTTTTTTTGCAGAAATAAACACCATCACTCACGGGCAGAGCCCTAATCAAAGAGGAGGTGTACACTATATTTCACTATTAATCATCAGTAATTACTATATTTTAATATTAATATTATTATTATGATGCAATGCACTATGTTTTAATAATGATATTGTTATGCCTACTCAATATTTCACTATATATTAATATTATTTACCACTATTCACTATATTAAAAATTTTAATTAACATTAAACTGTATTATTATTCAAAGACTTTACACTGGTTCCCCTATCTTTCCACTTGACCTTTTATCGGCCTTTCTCTTTGCAACTTTTAAATTTATTTTAACTTCATTTCGAACAATCTTGTATTCTTCTTATATTACGTAATTACTGCTAGCCAAAAATCTTGCAAAAAATTACTTTTTCTTTTTAATAATAGTATCCAATTTTAATTCCGCTATTCGCTACCTTTTCTTTATACTTTTCCGGCAATCTTTTTTAACCTTGAAAACTTGTCTTGAAATCATTAACAGTATTTCCTTAAAATATTTCCACACTTCTTAAAATCCTTCTTTCTCTTTCTCATTCTGTTAAATATTCTTCTGTTTTTATTTTTTTTATTTTTGAAACTCCTACATTCCTTCCAAATTCCAGTTTTTTTCTTTTAACCTTCTTTCATTTTTAATTCTGCTTTTACAAAATAGTGATCGGATATAAAACAGCTGCTTCTCTTAGGACATTCACATCCAACATCCTATGTTTCCTTATTTATTTTGCACATACATAGTCAAGCAGAGCACGACCACCGGTCACTCATCTAACCCATGTATATTTATGTATAAGCCTTTTATTAAACCATATGTTTACAATTATCATCTCTCTAGCAGCACATAATTCCAGAAACATTTCCTCATTTTCATTCACACCCTCTGCTCTAAAAGGACCAGCTATTTCCATTACTTCTACTTACCCAGCCTAGCATTTAAATTACTCAGCAAGCACACTTTATCTTTCCTAGAAAAAACTAATCAAATATTCATTTAGTTCTTCCCAAAACACCTCCATTAAAACTTTCGCAATGTCATTAACGGGGAAAATGCACAACAGATATCTAGATCTCGTTTCTCAATTTCAATTTGCCCACATTAACCTCGAGTTAATAAATTACTTTCTTTCACATATCTCCACCATTCTCCTATTATTATTGCTACGCCTTCTGTATCCCTTACTGTTTCGCTCACAATTTAATTTAACCTCCCTGTAGCTCCCAAATCATTCTTCTCTCTCACCTTTCAACTTAGCCTTGCACAAACCGCATGCCACTCCTCTTTCTTCTCTCCCGATCTCATCATTCGCACCTTTTACATTAAAGGAAGGAACTTTAATAATTCCTTACTAATTTTCTCTCTTCTTTCTAACTCATAAAATAAAATAAATATATATATATATATATATATATATATATATATATATATATATATATAGATATATATATATCATATATATATATATATATATATTATCTAGAAGACATATAGAGAGTAGCAGAGAGAGAGAGAGAGATTAAAAGCAAGAATTTCCATAGATAGATAGTAGATAGTTAGAAAGAGATAGATAGATAGATATAGACAGATAGATAGATATATATAGAAATAGATAGATAGATAGATAGATAGATAGATAGATAGATAGATAGATAGATAGATAGATAGATAGATAGATAGATAGATAGATAGATAGATAGATAGATAGATAGATAGATAGATAAGATAGATAGATAGAAATAGATAGATAGATAGAATAGATTTAGATAGATAGATAATTAGGTTGGCAAATTAAAATGAGATAGAATGCTTCATTTACTCTAATTTTGTCTCTTCTTTATGTCATTTGCACTGACAAGTACTTTAAAATAATACTATATACAAATTCATCTGTTACATTGAATTCATTATAAATTTTATTAATATATAATTAAACTTTATTTTTTACACCAAATCATATCCCCCCCCATGTTATCTTAATGGATCCTCCGCTATATTGAACAAATTTATTCTCGCTATTGAGGCATCCCACAATCGATTATCAAATTTAAAAATTGAATGACTCCATATTAGTTGCAAATGGGTTTCTTCAATAGTTCTTTAAGCAAAAATACCCCTTTTCAATATTACATTTTTATAAACAAAGTTACATGGCTTATTAAATAATCTAAATACAGTGCATAATTTTAAATTGTTTAAATAATGATCAAACATGAGCCATTCCAATGAATTACAAATAAAATGATTACTACTCCTATTCGAAATTCCATAAACTTTTTTTAAAGCATTGTGAAAGCTAACTTCAAACTGTCTGTAAACTTGACTAATATTATACTTATTCATCCATAAATTAGCTCCATAGAATGGCATACAAAATGATTTCATTAAGAAGAGAACAATATCCGATCTTAAGGAACCAAATCTTCTTAAAATAACATTAAATTTTCCTAGAAATTTATCCCTAGCTCGTCTAACGTCAGATTTTTCTTCTAGATTTTTATTTAAAATAGAGCCAAGATATTTAGTTTCCATAGAACATTTTAGAAAACCCTGAGAAATCTTTACTTTAACTAATTCATCCTTATTTTTAGTTGATCTATTACAAAACGCAATCACTGTACTTTTATCTACATTTAATTTCAAGCATAATCTCTTAATTACATTTTCCGTTATGTCTAAGAGTTTTTGTAGTCCTTCTATTGAGGGAGCCAACAAAACTAGATCATCTGCGTACATAACAACATTAGACATGCTCATACCTAATCTCGCACCTATTTTACTATTTACCAATTCTTTTATAAGTTCATCTATATAAATGCAAAAGAGTAGAGGTGACAGAATTCCTCCTTGTCTAACACCATTTTTTATCTTCCATCTATTTGATACATTATTTTTAAATTTAACATGAGCAAACTGATTGTTGTAAATATGCACTAAAATATTATACATTATATCAGGAATTTTCAAATTCTCCAATTTCTTAAATAAAATGTCATGATTGACTTTGTCAAATGCCTTCGAAAGGTCTAAGAATGCCGCATACATGGTTGAACCTCCCTCGATGTATTCTGCAATTGTTTCCTTCAAAACGAAGATTGCAGTCTCTGTAGAGCAATTTTTCCTAAATCCATGCTGCCTATCATCCAGAATGATATAATCTTTAATCCTATTCAGAATTCCATATTCAAACAGCCTTAGAAAGACAGATGACATCATCACCGGTCTATAATTATTGGAATCACAGCAATTTCCGTATTTATCTTTTATAATCGGGGTTATCGAGCCCTCCAATAGGTCACAGGGAATATGATTGTGCATCATACACACATTCATGAATTTTGCAATAATTTTATACAACTTTTCCGTCCCAAATTTCAAATGATATAAGTGAATCCCATCTGGACCTAAAGTTGGATTCATTTTATTAATTATTTCATTAATTTCCATAGCAGTGAATAATTCATAAACTTCTGTCCAATGAGCTTTTTTAAAAGCATTCTTAGTGTGAGATTGGGATGATCTATCATCAAACACTTTCCTAAATTTATTCGAGAATAATTCCGCTATATTTCCATCATCATTTTCTTCATCAATCTTTATTACGTCTCTCTTTAATAAACCTTCCTTACTAACCATATTCCAAAATAATTTTAAATTTTTACCACTAAAACTTTTGGCAAATTTTTCATTTCTTATCTCGTTTTCCATCAATCTACATTTTTTTAATTCAAATTTAAACTTAGCTCGTGATTTACACATTTTGTCAAATTCCGTACCCTGACGTTTTCTTCCTTTCTTTTTCCATTCTCTAAAATGCCAATTTGCTTCTTTATAAAAATCCCTTAATTTTTCATTCCATCCTGGCGTACATTTTTTAACATTTTTAATGACTACAGAAAACTTTTTACTTGCAGTTTGTAGAACTTTACATATATCTTTATACCAATGTTTTATCTGAATTAAATGTTTATCATTGCTGCAGTTATACTTACAGCAGAAAGCAACCTCCTTTTCTAAAAAATTATTTTTATCAAGTAGGTAGTCAATATTATTAGCATACTCATTTTTCTCTTCAACCGTGAGTTTATTCCAATATATAAACTCATTATTAACATCTTCACAATCCAAAAATTGATTACAATCTTCAATTCTTAGTTTACAGGATATCGGAAAATGATCATACAAACTATGATCATATAAAATATGCACTGCATCAAAAATATCTTTTAAGTTTCCTGAACACAATACATGATCTAACCAAGATGTCGTATTATGTGCCGGAGACAAATAAGTAAATGAGTCACCAGGTAAACTATTATCAACTATATATAGATTATTTCTTTCGATAAAATCATTAATCAGGCCTGCAAAAATTGATTCATCGAAACTTGTATTAAAATCTCCCATAATAATTAAAGAATCGTGTTCCGTACTTTTCACTACTGCTTCCACTTCTGTTAAAGAATTAATATATTCCAAAATTCTAACTTGATCATTTATAAAGCAGGGCAAATAAACGTTTAAAATCAAAAACCTGTTAAAATTTACACTTAAAACTATACCAATTATATAATCACTGTGTAATACTGGTTTAACCATTCCTGATAGCTCTTTCCTCCATAAAATACACATTCCCTTCTTCGGTCTCCCCTCATGAATTACGTTTGTAACTTCTTTTTGAGCAAATGTTATATTCTCCCATTTGTTGGATAAATTTTCTATTACATAAACATCCTTTTCCATTAACATTATCTCTTGTAATAATATAATATCATGATTAGACATAAGTTTCTTAACAACTTCAGAATTATTCCTAAATGAATTGCAATTATATGTAGCAATCTTTAATCCAGTAATCGAAGAATTCATCACTCCTTTTTATTTTTATTAAAAAACTTTCTACATATTATGCCTTCAGGCCAAAAGTCTTCATTTAATATCTTAACTCTATTCTTCAATTCTGTAGTAATTTTAAAAGATTTAGAATAAGGATTTCTACAATTTAATTCTTCGATTTTTAGAAGTTCAACATTTAAATTATTCTTGATATACTCTTTTATATGATCATCCTTAACAGTTAGGTCACAGCGACCGATATACAAATCTAAAACTGACTTAGCACTTCTCAAATTATCAGATGGGTTCAAATTTTTAGCACCATATATAATATTTTTAAATTTTTTACGAGATCTTACCAAAGTGAAACCTTCATCTTCGTTATTTTCTCTATTAAACTCTGCTTCATTCTTATTTCTTTTCAAATTTATCTCTTCATTAGGAATCTTCACAAACTTATTTTTATTACCAATTTTTATCCCTTTCTTACCTTGTTTAGATACAATATCTGCCCAGCTCAATTTACTAGGGTCGTATTCATTCTCAATTTCTTGAATAAAACTAATTTCCGCCAATTCATGACTTTTCTCTATCTGAGAAGCTGAAGGAGCCGACGGCACTGGCAAACTGTTTTCAGGCAAATCATGACTCTCCTCTATCAGAGAAGCTGAAGGAGCCGACGGGACCGGCAAACTGTTTTCATGCAATTCAAGACACTCTTCTATCTGAGAAGCTGAAGGAGCTGACGGCACAGGCAAATTGGGACATCGTTGCTCATCTCCCTCTCCATCGTCCACATAATGAAACGTTTTCTTTAACATATTTCTATTACATTTTCTCATTTCATTTTTAATTTCAAATAGATTTTCTTTAACACTTATCATATCTGATGCTACTCTTTTTTCAATTAGTCTATGTTCTCTAAGTTGCGTAACCTCTTCTCTTAACTTCGTTACTTCATCAATTAGGTTAATAAGACCTTCACTTACAATTTCAAATCCGCTAGATAGATAGAAGTGACCTATAGGACTCGGCTACAAATTTTGGTAAAATTTTACCCTTCTGCTTAGCTATCCCAAATAGATCAACAAAGTGAATAGAATATAGATAGATAGATAGTCCTTAATTATTTCTTTGTACACTAGGCACATTAAAAAATATATTATGTTAAAATAAATTATATTAGATAATATAAAACAATTTAATATTAATTAAACAGAGAATATTAATAATTATATAGATAAAGTAAATAGAAGATAACTAGAAACTTTAGATAGATAGATAGATAGATAGATAGATAGATAGATAGATAGATAGATAGATAGATAGATAGACTTTAATTCTTTATTATCGTAAACAAGTACATTTTTTTAAAAGTAATTAAAAAATAAAAATCCAAGAACTAAAATAACAATAATAATATGTAGGAATCATCTCAAAGAATCTTCTCTACTTTGTATAAACCAAATTCTAGCTTTTAAGGCATCAAGATCATTTTGAAAAATATTTGAAACGTTGTATTTTGATTGAAATATTTTTTCTATATCTCTCACCAGTCTACCTCTAATCAATAAGGATCGATTCTTATTAATAAATTCACATGGTCTATTAAATAGTCTAAAAACTGTGCATAATTTCATATAATTTAGATAATGTTTAAACAGCAACATTTCAAGACTATTACAAACATCATGGTTACTAAATCTCGTTGAAATTTTAAGGGTCTTCTTAATCGCATTGTGAAAGCCAGTTTCAAATTGTTTCATCAATTGACTACT
>JABUQX010022430.1:5000-7500 GCA_015478945.1 Trachelipus rathkii | reverse complement strand
CCTGTAGCTTATAAGACAGCAGGAGAAAATTTCCCTTAATCCTCGTTTTTTCCCCTTTTTATTTTAAAAATTTTTGAAAATGGCATACATTCTGCTTAACCTTTCTTCCACCCATTTCTAAGTAGCGGTTCGACTTATATTAATGCAATACTTAATACGGAACATCATACAAAACATGACATCATATTCGCGCTAAATAATAATACTAATAATAATAATAATAATTAATAATAATCAATTAATATAATAATCAATATAATAATAAACATAATAATAATAATAATAATAATAATAATAATAAAATAATAATAATAATAATAATACATAAGAATAATATATAAATAATAATAATTAATAAGAATTATAATAATAAAATATAATAATAATAATAATAATATAATAATAATAATAATAAATAATAATAATAATAATAATAATAATAATTAATAATAATAATAATAATAGGTAATAATAATAATTAATAAATAATAAAATAATAATAATAATAAAATAATAATAATAATAATACATAAATTATTATAATAACTAATAATAATAATAATATAATAATAATAATTAATAATAATAATATAATAATCAATAATAATATAATAATAATAATAATAATAATAACATAAAATAATAATAATCGAATAATGATAATAATAATAATATTAATCAATATAATCATTAATAATAATAATAATAATAATAATAATTAATAATAAATAATAAATAATAATAATAATATAATAATATATATTTTAATGGCATTAGTATGATCAGAGGCAAGAGGATCTGAGGGTGAATCTGACAGCCCCATTTTACCCCCATAATATACGACAATATATATATATATTATATATATATATATATATATATAATACTATATATATATAATATATAATATATATAATATATTATATATATATATATTATATACATATACGTACACCGTCTCAGCCCCACCACCACACCATACCCCCTGACCCTAATCACAACAAATAGATAATACACTAAGCCTAATATAAATATTTTTATATGCACGGCATCTATGGGGAACAAGTATACATGTATACAACAAATGTAAATAAAATATAAATACAGTATGGAATATTATATCATTATCATATATATATGTATATATCTTATACCTATATATATATATTTATATTATATATATATATATTATATATTATATATATATAATATTACATATATATATATACTTATCATACTACTATTATAATCTTTTAGTTGCATATATATATCACTAATATACTTATATATATATACTATATTATATACATATAATATATATATATTATATAACTAATATATATATTATACTATATATATATATATTTTTTTTATAGTATTATATATATATATATATATATATTATATATATCTATACTATTATATAATATATATATATATATTATATATATAATATAAATAATATATATTATATTTATATATATATGTATTATATATTATATATATCATATATATATATATATATATAATATATATAATATATATAATATATATTATAATATATTATATATATACAATATTATATATATATATTATATATATTATATATAATATATATTATATTTATATATATAATATATTTATATATATATAAACAAATTGATAATTAACTGAGATAATATATTATACTTTATATTTATATTTTTTTTTTTGTTCTTTTTCTTTTTTTACAGTTGGTCACCACCACTCACGGGCAGAGCCTATTCAAGAGAGGGGGTGTTACACGCCTCAGAAATCAACAACTAAAGTAAATTACGCAGAATGTGAGCGCGACGCAAGGCCCTTGAAGTGGGGGAGATTAATTCAGCAGGAAACACAGAAGATGGAAGTGAAATATCACACAGAAACCAGAGTCGTGGCACAGGAAAGAACAAGGAGCCCGCAAGCGAAAACTAGTCTTGAGTCTACCACATACTCACACAACAAAACTCCATGTGCAGAATACAGCACCTCTTGTACTACGATGAGGGCGACGTAAAGGTGATGGAAGCGGTAATCTGTACCGTCGAGCACCTGCATCCACTTACGGGTACTACTAGAAAAAGATCAAAGCACCAACATCCGCGCCGCAAAGATACAGAAGGTCAAGTGAACTGGGAAAGATATGGGAGTGAATTTATAAGCCATTTTGGCTTTTGACTCGACCCTATCCTAAAAGCGGGTGACCAGAGGGCCCCCCAATATGAGAGCAAGCTACCTCAATTTACAAGTCGCGGATGGAGCCCTTGTATAGCTGGAGGCAACTGAGAAGAAGGAAAAAAAGTCGGCGCAGTCTCAACAGAACTTCCCAGTTCTTTGAGGACCGCCCTCAGCAACCATTGATGCATGTGAGGTTTCCAAGGACATTTCTTTTTGTTTATGTTAAGGCAAGGATGTTTATATTGTCAAACAGGAGAGACGAGAGAACCTCCGAAACAAGACATAGGAAAGTTGGAAGGTG